>JAVJAQ010002098.1:0-176853 GCA_032362365.1 Zygogramma bicolorata
AGTAAAAATAATAATTGTTTAAAACTCAAATTTTATTCATTTGTATAACTTAAGCATTTCTTGTCAAACGTGACAAATACCTAAACCAAACAATCAGACCTACTTTCGCATCACATACATTTCACGAAGAGCAAAGGGCCTCGCAAAGGGCCTGCCGCCCGGAGCCTCGCAATGGGTAAGGCCGCCGCTGTCCTTTGTGGTATGAGACAGGGAAGTAGTTGTTTCTTCGGAGATGTGGGATAACATTTATCTACTGTGTAGGTGAGTTGAGACTGTTCTGAACGAACAGTTCAATTTATAACCAATCTTCAAGTGTGCTCACCTTCTATTTGAGAAATTAACTTTCCATATACGGGGAATAGGGCGAATTCGGTTCTGCCTTTGATCGTAATCTTGAAGTTTGATCATACTCACTAGTTACAATACATGCAATCCCTAGAATGAAGAGAAAGAAGATATTTATTAACCGAATAATTTCAGTTTCGAGGGCTAGGCAAAAACACTACCAAATCTCGATCGGAATGGGAGAAAATTTCACTACATATAATATACTTCCTTTATAAATGATATATCCCGTTAAGAGTCAGATTTTATTCGAGGAGAGTTGTGCCACGCTTGTTGGCATAAAAATACAAATTAATGGCAACAATGATAATCGTTGGAAACTTTATAATCCTTTCATATATTCATTCAAATGATTGTGAATGGAATATAATACAAACCTCGGAAAATGTATCATTTTTCTCCAGACCTTATTTCATCTGGGACTACTACCTGTTCAGACGACATTTTCCCCAAGATATATAATACAATCATCGCCTCGTTATGTTTGAATCATTCCATCTCAAACTAGAGAAATACACTTGTATGGTGAAGTTAAAATTATATATTTGACTTGATGTTTACGATAAATGAAATTCATAGAATAAAGAAAAAAAATTAGGAAATTATCATAAATTTACTTATATTGGATACATTTCAGTATTTCATTGAACGAATTCAAACTTTCAATATAATATTCTGGTTGATATTCTGCGGGGTGCTTCCAATCTTCAATGTCTTCTAATTTAGTGGAACCTGTTAATACCAATAATTTCTGGAATCCTGCTGTGGCTGCAATGCTCATATCTTCCACTATTCTGAAATATAAATCACCACCGATCTGAATGGAATGTTTCTATATTGTATATATCCGAATATTTCAGTTCCGAGGGCTTGGCGAAACACTATAAATCTATGTTCCGTAGTTTTCTGGGTTTGTAATCTACCACAATCTGAAAAGATAAGAATTAATATTGAAATCTATACAAGTGTAGAAGGGCAGATTTTCAATCTACCCCGAAAAGTTGCTGCGTCTATTGATATAGATCCCTATACTAATTTTCATTTTGTCAGATTGTGGCAGGTTACAAACTCAGAAAACTACGGAACAAATATTGATCCACCACAAACTTATGACGTTCAAATTATAAATCTTGTTTTGAATAAGGGAAAATCTGACTTCTGAAATGATACTTTAAACATAGATAATATGTCTCTTCAAAGGTGAGATTTGAGTTGGTGATAATTCTTCCGCGCTTGTTAGCATAAACGTAAAAATGAAATCGTTGGTATAGTTTCATTTCATTTGGGTACCGACACTATTGCACTCAATTTCTGAAGCGAAATATTGAAGGGGCTCTTGAAAAGTTTGCTAATGTACGCAAAATCGAGCTCACAGGAATAACCACAGTTGCAGAAGAAATGAGCCAGAAGGGTATAACTGGTTGAAGTGCCAGATTGGAACTACCAACTGTAAACTCTTGAGAGGGGTACTTGAAGCCCGATTCTCGAGAGCCGAAAGTATACGCTCATGATGTTATATCGCAGTTCAGCGTACACATTCCACATTTCTCTACCTTCTCCTGAACTGTAGATTCGTCGAACATACGGTCTCGAGAATCTAGCCCCTAGGCTAATTGGATGCAGAAATACTCAAGAAGTAACTGTCAGCGTCTTCGAAAAATCTCCGAGTGCAGTTATTGATTACTAGATGAATATAATACCATGCTTCAATAGTATAATGATAAATGCAATTCGATATACAAATAGTCAGTAAACGATACCAATTGTGTATTGGTGAAATGCGACTAGAATTGAGATACTCTCCCCTTAGTTTATAGAACGGTCAGTTTCAATAATGTGCCCACTTTAATACCGTAAGGTGAGTGGAGTAATTCCAAAGTTTTGCATTGAGTTTGATTTATTCAAAGTTATCCAAATATTGAAAAATTCACCACGGAAATATGCGATATATGCGTGAAAAATTGTGGTGTTGACTAGGTTATTAAACTTGTTCAAGTTCAAGCCTATATTGGAGAATGATTCCGGCAATAAGCAACTGAAAAAGTGTGAGATCTCACTGGCATCCTCCTGGAGTTACTGGATCATTTGAATTTGAATTATTCCAGTTACCATGAAACATTTCAGAGAATTAATTCATTTTATTTTCTGGGTATGATGCATCGAAACTTTTATTAGATGATTTTTTTTATAACTCTTTTTTCATTTCTCAACCTATTGCTGATGAATCTTGATATATTGTATTTCATTTGTTGGGATAACTTTTTGAGAGTATAATTATGAAAAAAAACCTCAGGATCTCTTCAATTATAAGTAGGAGAGGTGGAAGAATGAATGAGTAGGAGTGATGCATACTTTTTGAATGACTTTCTGTCCATAATGAATCGAGATGATAAAATATATGCCTTGTAACAATGTGAATGTTTTTTTCTGTGTATATGCTCTCTGAAAAATGAAAATGGGATTGTGTTTTACATGGTTCCTACAATTGCATCTAGAATAAAAGATCATTAAATTTTCACCGAATATTCTAGTTATTTGACGAGTGCCTATTATTATTTGTCTCAAACCTGTTTTTGAGGCTTTCGGAGTGTATCTCGACCATAGACATCATAACTAAAGGACTAGCTCCCAGAGAGAGGACTTCGGAGTGAGCAAGATAGAATACTTAAAGTATAACCTCTAAGGGAATTCTTTCCTCAATGTAGCAGATGAAGAGAGGTGAGGAAGGATAGAATAATTCAAGTCTAGAATTATCATTCTGTCCTTCGCAATATCACTCAAATGTTAAATGTTTCCCCCTCTATTCTATTCTGCATCGTGTTATGAATGTCATGTTCCGATATTCCTGAACAGTACTGTCCAGTTAATTCAGTCGTTCCGATTTTACTGACATTCACTGGCAATTATTTCGCGCCAATTTTCGAGGTACCCTGTTGGAGACTAAAAAGTTACTGGTGCTACTGCTGCAGAAGCGGTCCTGTAGTCCCAGTATTCCCCAAATTGAGTTAGGTTAGGTTGTGTTCGAATAAACGTCAACGGATAACAGATTATATTTGTTGTCAGATCATTGCAATTGCAAAATTATCGAAAATGTTTCGAGTTGTACTGGAAGATATTTGCGTAGAAGTTGATGCTGAAACTGCTTATAACCCAAAAGGTTCCTTATGTACTGTTGTCATATAAATAATCCATTTTATGATTGACTTTTTCAGATCCTGATTATGCCAGTCTCTGGCCTGCTCCTGAGTGAACTGCAGATACATCCTGACCATGACGAGAGAAAAAACAGCTTCTAAGAATGAATTTCAATACAGTGAACACAAATAATAGGTGTTTTTTTATTTCAGTATACTTCACAGAGATTGCTGGCCATATTCGTTATCAGTTATGTGCCAAGATGGATTGGATAAGCTGTACCTACATTCTTGGTATTTTTTCTATTGGACCTTTAATTTTTGCCGAGGATTATAATTTCCGTCATTTTATTCTCTAAAGACTCATTATCAGAGCTTGAGCTCTCTGAATTTTTCAATTCTGTATCGCTATCGCTTAATATTCCTGATTCATTTTGAAATATGATAAGAGGGTACGTCACACCTGTCAACGCTGATAGTTCCTATGACAGATGGCCGATGGTGATCCGTTCCGATATCATCAGCAGTCGATTACTATCACTGTGGCCAGTAATACCAGCAATATCGGAACATGACAATAGAAAACTCATAAAGGCCAGTCCACTAGTTATAATGTCTATGATCCCGACGGACATATTTCCGCCGGACTTGAAACCGCCTCAAAAAACCGATGGACAAATTGCCGACATACATAATTATGACCCTTTGAAATTCGGAAAAAGGCATATTTTGCCTTCTTTTTTGCAGTCTGCAATATGTCGCGGTTTTAAATCCGGCGGGATAACGTTTTGGAGCCACTCTCCAATCGGAAACTGACTCAAGGAGACATACTGATATTACTCACGAATCTCCTATAAGAAGAACTCTTTTCGGGTCAGTGATTTTGAATTTTTCATTAACAAATTCAAGGTAATATGCAGACGGTTTGGCAACGTTGATAGGTTTCCTTCCGCTTATGTCTATAATAGCATCCAAGAAGTGGCGATTACCTGAAACGAAATATAATAATATCGGCAAATGGATTTAAATAGGTATAAATGTATTGATAGTACAGTCAACGTGAAAGTTAGTTTTAACAGATTTAACAGCTTAGCAATTTTTCTCTTTGATTTTGTTTGATTTTACCGTTCTCATATTTTTATTTTTGAACAATTTGTGATTTTCTCCATTTTATGATAATGTGTTGACTTCAACCGTTTGTTTGGATTTATTGCACAAATTTAGTTTCTCGACTCTTTTCCAATTGTATTTTTTACATGATTATTATTTCTATTTGAGCTTATTCTGTTCCATTCTTCGGTCTATCACGTTTTCATTTTAGTTCAGTAGATTTCAAAAAGTTTCAGTGAGGATGTAAAGAGCTCACATATTAAAATGAAATGGCACTCAAACGATGGCAATAGTGAGCTAGTGAGCAATGGCAGAAAATGAAAATTGAAGGAATCTGCTTTTACGATGCATTCTGAGGATAATTGAATCTGACAGATTATAAAAAAAAACAATCTATATATATGTATATATATATATATATATACATATATATATATATATATATATATATATATATATATATATATATATATATATATATATATGAATATTTATATATAATTATATAATAAATTTAAAAATAAATGAATAAATATATATATATATATATAATTAGTTATTTTTCAAATGGAGTACTTACTAACGTGAGATTGAAATGAAATTGGATCAAAACAAACAGAAAATACATGAATGAAATGACAAGTTGACTCAATCAAGGCGGAAAATTTTGATTAACGGGTGTTATATTTTTTTCGTTGAAAAGTAATAAATAAGTATATATATCTGACTGAGGTTATTCAAGTCGGTTCGTTTATTCATGGAATGTTGTTCTTTATGAATATGAACCATTTCTAGAAATATTCTTTTCGAAAGATTCTTCTTTGTATCCAAGATTTCAGTATTCTCATAATCCATTCGATGGTCATTACGATTCACATGTTCCGATAAGGCACACGAATTGATGTTCCTTCTACAATCGCTTCTGTGTGAAATTATGCGACTATTGGGATTTCTAGCTGTTTGACCAATATACGTCTGATTACAATCTAGACGGGGAATTTTAGGAACAATATTAGATTTCTGTTTTTTCAAAATTGAAGATTTAACTTCAGAGTGTAAGATACACGAAGAATAAATGTTATTAAACCAGTATTACCAATCATTGGTCCTGATGGGCCAATAGGTACAAGTCGATCACTGAATGCTGCGATGAACAAGCAATCTTCTCGTTTCAAATAAGTCAACACTTTCTGCATCTTTATTAGTGTGAGGTTTATATCATAGTTGAAAATCACAGCTCCTACGTTTTCATCGTCTTTGATATTCTCCAACACACTTGGAACCGATTCTTCTATATCTTGGGGCTGAAAAAAGACATTATTGAAGATTGATGACATCAAATACTGCAGATATATTTTTGAAGCTGGCAATTTACAGCAATGGGCCTTATGAAAAACTTGGCTTGAATGCCAATATGTTTCAATTTCGGCATAATTGTTTCAATTGTCATCAAGATGGCGAGCGGTGCAGGTTCTCTGTCACTTGCTCCCAAAGAAAATGAGATCTTTACATGTAAACATTGTTTAAAAAAAGTTGTAACAAAAGTTCAGTGTACAAAATGTAGTGAAGTTTTTCATCCTGCGTGCTTTAAGCAATCAAGTGAGCAAAAAAATGCAGAGTACCGACATGAAATAACCCAAGCATCAGTTGATATGAAATCGAGTGAAAACTCCTACCTCAAGGAGGAGAATAGACTTCTCCGGCAAATGATGGAGAATAAAATTACAATTATAGCCGATAGGGAACAGTTGAATCAGCTTGTGCACGAGAAAGCTGCATTTCTAGAAACAAAAATAATGGACACAAACGATGATATATATACTGCAAAAAGCGAGGGAAAAAGTGAAATTGTAGATACAAATAAACCAGCAAAAAACGCGACCTACAAAAAAAACGGAGACTACAAAAAACCAATGGCAACAGCCTGGTTCTTCTCCAAGGCCAGTCAGCACCAATGCTGGGAATTCCAACAAACAGGGCGATTCAATTATCTCAGTAAACCAGGTATCTGCTGAGATACTGAGAATACAAACACAGAATAAAACAGATGATATAATTAATCTGACGCAAACCATGAATGAAGAGCTATCTGAAGGTGCATGGAAGAAAATGAAGGGAAGAAAGCATCGGAAAGTAGGAAATGGCGAGGGAAATAATGATTATCGAGGAAATGAATTGAAAGGCAAGAAAATCTGGCTTTTTGTCTCGAAAGTCCCAGATATAACCACATCGAATGAAATAATTGATTACATTGAGAGGTATACGAACTCTAAGGACATATATATTGAAAAACTAATAAAGCGAAACGCAACGACTGATAATCAAGCGTTCATGGTTGGAGTTAAACCAGAGTTGAAGGAACGGGTATATGACCCAAGTTTTTGGCCACGAAAAGTAAGTTTCAAACGGTTCAACTTTCGACAAGGGTAGCACTTTTTGGACCAATCACAAGAATCTCAGCCAGGTACAGATAAGTGGGAAAATTTTCAGAGGCCAGCCCCGTTTCAGGATCAAGAGAATTAAGGAATATCAACATATATTACCAAAATGTACGTGGCCTGCGTACAAAGACTAATGAGTTCTATAGAAATGTATCATCAGAAGACTATGACATAATAGTTATCACGGAATCCTGGATGACTGAAGGTTTTTATAAAAGTTTTGATGAAAGGTATGAAGTAGTTAGAGTTGATCGTGATCAGGAAAAAACAGACGAAACTAGAAGAGGGGGAGTTATTATTGCTCTTAAAAGGGCAATGAGTTTCACAGTTGTGGACACTAATAATGAAATTGAATCCCTAATTTCGAAAGTTAAATATAAGAAACAATATTTTTACATATCTTGTGCAAATTCTAAAATTGATGACCATATTCGATATTTTGATCTATAGCAGAAACAAAGTGGGCGCCAGAACTGAACCCTGTGAAACACCTGCATTTGCTGGGAGAATATCAGATGCTACTCCGTCCACAACCACATACAGAAACCTATCAGATATGAAACTCTTCCACAAAGCACACAACTGAGGAGGTAAACCATGAGACGGCAGTTTGGAAAAGAAACCCCGATGCCAAACTCGATCAAACATTTTTGAAATATCGAGTGCAACAGTTATCGTTTCTCCGAAATTTTCGATTGAATGCTGCCAAATATGAAAAACCATGGGTGATAAAATGAAACTATTCAATGGTAAGCATTTATTTAATATTATTCATCTGAACATAAGAAGCCTGAAAAAAAATTTCGATGAATTGCTCTTGTATTTGGAATCTATTTCGATTAACAATTTAGATATAATTGTTCTCTCGGAATCATGGAGAGTGGACGACATAAGCAACTTTGAAATACCAAATTTTGATATAATATATAATGAATCCTACTTTAATCAGAACGACGGTGTGGTTGTTTACATAAAGAATGGCCTGGATAACATAACTGATATAAAACATTTTAGTGAAACTAAAATCTTAGAATTTCAGTATACATTAGAGAGCACGTCATTCATACTAACGACATGTTACCGTCCACCCTCTATAAATTTGGAAATGTATCTAAGAGAATTAGAGAACTAGTTCTTGCAACAAGCTAGGGCTGATGTATAAATTTTCAATTCGATTGATTTTTAACTAATTTCTTTTTTTATTAATTCCTACATTTTTTTTCTCCTACTGAAAGGAGTGAACAGTTTTTTTTTCTCATTCACATTCATGGTTGTGTCCAGATCTGGAAAAATACGCAACACAAGCTCTGCTTAGGCGTTTCCCATGAACTGAACACTACCACTTATATATTGTTAATTTGGTATTCAAATTTACTGTTATTATGATTAAACATATGTACATCCACTATAGACAAGAATATGTAGGTATCTGAATTGAATAAATCGATTGTTTGATTGATAAGCCAATAAGTCACTAGTTGATCGTTGATGGGGAAATCCGTATTGTCAATTATTAATTATTCCTGATTCCTCTAGATATTTGATAAGGTTCATATTGATTAGTTCTTCCATGACTTTGGAAATTATAGAAAGCATGCAATTGGTCTGTGATTACAAGGTGAAGTTTTCTTTCCCTTTTTTAGGGACTGGCTGAACTCTTGCTGTCCTCCAGGGCTTAGGAAAAGCCCCCAAGTTATATGAAAGGTTGAATCATTCGCGAAGTACTGGTGTCAATTCGGGGGCACATGCTTTCAGAAGAATTTCTGGAATTCCATCAGACCCGCAAGCCTTATTCATCTTCAGGAACATTCAAATATTTGTTATATCTGTTTGGTGGAGAATTATCTCAGGCATATGACTGTCGACAGGCGTGATATTCGGAGGATCTTTTCTCGATAAAGTTCAGAATAGATTTTCCAGCAGACATATTTGCGAATAAATTTGATTTTTGTTACGAAGTGGTGGCTTGTGAACCATCTTCTTTGGTTGAAGGGGAAAATGAACTGACAGTGAAGTTTTTGGCGACAGCTTTAGCAAGAGACCGTTTTTACATTCAACAAGTTTTGAACGAATTTTATGATTGTTTGCTTTTTTAGCAGCTTCAATTGTTTCATTATATCTATTTCTTACTGTTACGATAATTTTTTCGGTATATATATATATATATAAATATATATATATATATATATATATATATATATATATATATATATATATATACCTGCGTACGCCTACGGGGAATCTTCCAGTCAAATCTCGGTGATCGAATTTTCTCGATGAGCCGTGATACCACAGGTGAAAATCTTCCTTCGACCCTTCATATTAATTTGACAGGGCCGGCACTAGGTGACAATACTGGTCTCCAAACTGAGGTCTTGGCGCCAGCGATTGAATGCTGCTTGTTTGGATGTGACAGCCTTAGAGCAGCTTCTATGGAACCATGATTCCTCAGACTGTGGTCTCTTTGTACTACTTGGAATGGATGTTTCCGTTCCGAGGATAATGGTATCAGAGATTTCTTGGGCACATGGAGTGGCGGTGAAAAATTCTTTACGAACATCAGGTAAAAGTTCCTCCCTTTCCTGATAGTGTGGGGATCCGGAGCAAGCTCCGTATACCTCACTGAAATCCACCCTGTTCTGCCCCTCCTCTATCCAGGAGCGTCTTTTCGACATCAACATCGGATAGAGACAGCATTGTTATAATCGAATTTATTCTCCTACTTCTGCATTCCTCTGCAGTTTTCTCTCCTGTCTTTCCTTCCTCTCCATCACCTTTCGGAGAAAACTATGCCCAATTTTCCATGACACCGGGCTACCGATCATTGCTCTCAGCAGACCCTCGGGTGCGGGACCCATCCCAATGACTCCTTATATGACCCTCTTCTCCCAGTGCCACCTTTCGCACACAAATATTGTGTGCATTGGGTCATCCATCGCCCCGCAATACAAGCAGATGTCGTCCAGTGTCTTTCCTATCTTTCAAGTGAAGGATCGGAAAGAGCCATGCCCACTCAGCGCCTGAATGAGATGATAATCTGTAGCCCGGTGTTTGCAATTCACCCATTCCCTCATATCAGGGATCAACCGTTTGGTCCATTGGGCATTCGCGGTGTTATTGTCCCACTTATCCTGCCACTGCTGCATGGTCCTTCCTCTTTCTGCTTCCCTACTAGCCAGTCTCCCCACTGTTGTGTATGCGTGTCCTTTCATCTATCATCAGGTCGATCTAGGAAATCGCCGTTATTACTGCTAGTGCCTCCACGGACACGGTTCGATTGGCCATCGCAACGCGCAGTAACATTTTGCGCTGTGTTGCCAGCATATTGGTTCTATATCTCTCCACTCTCATAACGTGCCTCCATATCGGAGCTGCATACAGTAGTATAGATTGCACCACTCCGTACATAACCCTCCTTCTGCCTGATCCGGAACCCCTTGTATTAGGGAGAATTCTGATCAGGGCAGCCACCACCCTGTTGGCCTTCTCGCAGGTCTTTCTGACATACTCGTTGTGAATCGTCGAGCCATACTTCAAGGTACTCGTCGTATTTGCTCGGCGAGATATTCACATCTGCTACCCTAATGCGGATATTCCCCCTCTTTCTGGGCCCCTTCACGATAATGGACACCGTTTTATGTAGAGCAATTTGCAAGCCGTGTTCTGTGAGCCACGTCATTATCATTTTGATGCTCCGATTGGCTGCATCAACCATTTCCTCTTTTCTGTTAGCACCGACTATGAGAGCCAGATCATCAGCATAGGCCACTGTGGTGCACCCCCTGGGCAGATCAAGCAGCAGCACCCCGTTGTACAGGACGTTCTACAGCGTCGGTCCGAGGACCAAACCCTGTGGAACCTTCAGGGTGAGTTTCATCTCCGTCCGTCCCGTGCGTATAGACCGGTTTGTGAGGTCCCACACCACCCCGCGCAGGTGCTGGTCCACTTCCAGTCCCCTAAGCTGCTTATTGATCAGGTGCCATTTAGCGGTGTTGAACGCGTTTCTGACGTCGATCAATGAGATTATTGCCCACGTCTTCCTCGCGTCCATGACAGCCTCTATGGCTCTCACGGTCGATCTCTTACTTCTGAATCCGTGTTGTGAGTTCGAAAGACCACCCTTGTCCTCAATCTCCTTTACCAGTGGTTCCTCAATTAGATTCATATATTTTGCCGAATCCATCTGGTAAACATATTGGCCTGTACTTCAGGTCTACCCGGGGATCTCCTTCGGGTATTAGGATAGCCCTACCCTGCTTCCACTGTTCGGGAAAGACTCCTTCAGAGAACGCTTGATTTATCACGTCAAGTACTTTGTCTGGAGCAAGCTCTATTACCATCTTGACCGCTTCTGGTGTTATTCCGTCCGGTCCTGGGGCTCCTGCCCTTCAGCTTGCTTTTCGTCGAATCCAGCTCTTCAGCTGTGAAAGGTGGTGATGCCACCCCTTGTAACTCTTTTTCTGCCTCCTGTGCTACCGAGTCCGCTTCAGGGAAGAATTCTCTCAACACTGCAAGTTTCCTCGACTGGTCCAGATCGTACGGGGCTCGGAAGCCCTTGAGTTCCTTTACCGCTATTCTGTACCCTTAATCCCAGGGGTCGACCTCCAGTCGATCACAGGGTACCTTCCAGCCCTCCTTCTGTGCCCTATTGATTTCCTTTCTCAGCCTTCGCCTGGCTTCCTTGTAGGCCCCCTCCTTGGTTGCTATATCCTCAGGTCCCAAGCGCGCTTGTCTCGCCCTAGTGAGCTCCCTCCTACTTCGATTGCATCCCGTTCTCAGATCTTTTATCGCCTCGTTCCACCAGGCTGGTTGCTGCCTAGGCGTCCCATCTTCCTCATATCGCAGGCCCATTTTCTAGTCACTTTGCGTAGTGGCTATCAGATCTGTTATCCCTGCTATATTATGGCTGAGCACTTCGAAGGTGTCTCTGAAAGCTCCAGAGTCCATACATGTTTTTAGGTGCCTCTCGATTTTTATGGGTTTTCGATCAGTCTCCACCTTGTATAGCACGTCTATGAAGGCTTCCGCTTTCATTTCGCGACACATGCCAATCTGCTATTCGGGTTGATATTTTTCCCGGTTGACAATGTGACATCTTTGATGGAGCATTGCTCAGCTCTGCTGAACGTTGGCTCACTACCGGTGTTGTGTACCGTCATATTCGCTTCGCTGATCCAATCCTCCACATATCTGCCCCTAGGGTCAGTCCTGTCTGAGTTCCACATAGCAGATTTGGCATTGAGATCTCCCGAAACAATCGCATCCTTTCTCTCGTCTTGTATATTCTGCGCCAGTCTTTCAATGTATTCTCTGAAGTCACTTCATGCAACGTTGGAGGAGATGTAACAGTCATACAGGTTCCACGTATCGGAGGCTAGGCATATAAATCCGTTGTCGCATTTGTGTCCCACAACGCCATACCTTCGGTTCCTGCACCAGACCGCGGTATCTTCTCTTGGATCAATGATCAATTTTGCATCCTTTCGGGCAATGGCCCTATTCGATTCCTGTATGGCCACCACATCTGCATTAGTCTCCTCCTCCATACGTTGCATTGAGTGATGCGCATTTCGTCTCCTATCGATGTTTATTTGAAGGATTTGTACGGACATTTAGATGTTTGGGACTCCTCCGTCCAGGCCATTCATTCCCTCCGGTACTCCAGGCTCGACAGCGACGTCCTCAGGAAGTACGGTCAGCCTCCTTCGTGATTTATTATTCTTATTAGCTCCCCTCACTGCCATTTTGAATTTTGGGCATCGCATACTGCCTGCCTTATGACCTCTCACATCACAAACCGGGCAATATTCTTCATTATTTCACTCTCGTGCCCTGTGTCCCTCCTCTTCACACTCATAACAGTTGGCCGTTCTGTCAGGACCTGTGCAGTTGTCCTTTTTGTGCTCTGGCCACCGGGACTCTTTTTTCTATGCGGCACCTCACCATCCCGATTCTCATCTCGTCCCTCGGGCGCAGGATTTCTGCCATGTTCCATGGGACGGTGATCGTCACCGCCGCTGTATCATCTCGGAGCAATCTATTGCCACTCATCCTGCAGTCTTCTCTGTCCACCCCCCAGTCACCCGGGTGATGGCCTCCTTTACTGCAGCCTCTGTTATATCCCCCTCCTTACCCCTAATTTGGTATGTTTCAGCCGCGTCTTTGCCCAACGTCCTTGTCCTAAGTAATTTGGCTTTCATTCTCTATGGCCGTTTTGATCTCATTGAGCGCCTCCGGGTCTTTGGTGAGCAAGAGAGAGCCGTCTCTAGCCTTCCTAATTCCTTCAAGGGCTTTTGCTGCCTCTTTATTTCCTATGCCCGTTTTTAGGGAGCCCAGGATGTACCTATAGGTTTTTCCCTCCTCCCTCATCACGATACCGTAGTTGTTTGACTGCCTGGCTCCGCTCCCTTTTCGTGTAGTCACCTGGATCGATGTCGCATGGAAGATGGTCTCAACCATCTTTCTCAACTGGTCTATAGGGATCTTCCTAAGGTGGTGTATACATATCCTCTCGCCTTCCTCCGTATTGTTCTTGAGTTCTATCAGTTTTCCCCATAAGTCTGGTTTCGTCCCGTCCAGTAAGATCTTGACGATCCTCTTACTAGTCATGACGCCCGTTCCTTCGATCTTGGTTATCTGTTCTACTTGTTCCATCTCCCCCTTTAGCATGGCGATTTCACAAAACCTTTCTTTAAATAGCTTTTTAATGACCATCTTCATGTCCGGGTCATCTGGCTCTACTAGAATCACCTTTACCATCCCGTTCTCGGTAGTCAGGGGGTTGCCGGTGATAATTTCCGTATTGGAATACACGGAGTTTTCCCATTTCCGTTTTTCCACCATCTCAAAAGCCTCGAGGTCCTCTGTCCGTTCCAGGTCCTCCGATCTCGCAAGGTTGGAGGCCGAACATGTGCAGGTGCATTTGCACCCACTCTGTCTTATGTTAGCCGTTTTTTGCGTTACATTCCTAGCCTCTCAGTCGCATGATTGCTCTATCAGCTCTCTCACTGTTTTTTCTAGTCTACCAAATGAAAAACAGACCCTTCTCCAAGGAAAATCAAAGAAAAACATTCGAATACCGTCCCAGTCTGTTGACTTGAAATGCCAGGCGCGACGTGCGGGTAACTTACCATTCGTTGAAGCCAAATACGAACAAGTTTTTGAAATCAAAGTGTGATCAGAATTACCCAAGAGTGAGCGAATTCTGATTTGATAAATATCAGGATGAGTAGTAAGGAATAAGTCCAGTGGGTTGATCTATGAGTTGATCCAGATCATTAGTAATAGCAAATGCCTCTGCCTGTCGTCTTCTTTTATCTGTTCTATTCAATAATTTGAGCCATGAAGAATTATGTACATTAAAATCGCCCAATATGCTAACCTCAGCAGTTGGATGGTTTTCTTTGATTTGGATGCATTTGTGACAGTCATCTTCAGCGACGTGGTCTCAGTTGAACTCCTTTCTGTGAGTCTACTATAACCAATGGCAAATCTGGAGGTACTTGTTTGAACTGAGACCACGCCGCATATGCAGCCGAAAGCTCCGGAAATCAAAATTCCAGGACACGGCTCTCAAGCCCGAAAAACTTGCGATGTATCATTTTTATTGTCTACGTTGTCCATTGTTTTTCCATAGTCTGCATTATTTATTATCTTATAGAAATCTTTTTCAGATTATTTATCAGAACTATTACGCAATCCAGTATTCCTTTTTTTATATAAGGCTTCATTGAAACTTTCCTTAGAGATCGATTACCCTAACACCAAACTGATATTTGATATTGAAGGTCAGCATCTTCAGAAGAAAATTGAAACTGGCAATTGATCTCTATGAAACGTTTCAACTTTTACACCAAAGGTTCCAATCTCAACGTTTATAGGGCTTCATCCAACATGATTGCTTTTATATGTGTTAGTAACAATCACATCATATATAGTGAACAATATATTTTGTTTTATTATTTAAATTCAGAATTAATTTGGAAACTTTTCATTTCGAGCATGGAGGTATCAAAAATATGGAAGATCAGAATATTTGTCATGAATTTCTTTGGGATAATAAATATCTATTTCCAGTACATATCCATTATATCAAGATCGAGAATTTCATGGGTGTAAACCATGGGAATTCAACTGTTGTTAATGGTTGTGACAAGCTGTGACCATATAAATTTGTTGCATCCAAGTATGAATGAAAATTGTTCATTTGAATTATAATTCGACAAAAAATTATTGTTCGCTTCTTCTTCCCGTTCACTACATTGACTAACTCCACTACGTATATCTTTTTGGAAAAAATGATTCATATCAATGTCGGTCAGTAATTCCAATTGAATATTTGTCTATTTTAACATGGCATCCCAAGATGATCCTGCTGCGGTGTAGTATTGTACCACATCCAATTTATATTTTTCAATACATACATTTCTAAAGTTTGAAAAAAGTCACATAATAGTAAATCATCACTTTATATATGAATCAGAGTATTCACCCAAACTATGGCACTCGAACAAATTCCATACAAGTTGGACCCTCCAATAATCATTATCTGATATATGTTCACAATCAAGTGTACCGCAGAATTGATTTTTGGTTGGAAGTCTTGGATGATTTAGTTTGTCGGAGTCATCAACAAAGCTATAAGGGAAATGCACCTTTCTTCCTCATCAAATCTCGATACACTGATCAGATGTCAAATTTGCACCCAAATTCTCCAAAAAATCAGACATGAATTCGGAACTTCTTCACCCTACCACCTTTATCCGTATAGGAGTGTGTAAACAGTTGTTTTGTGAAAGATAAATATTTTTCTTTGGTGTGTTCTTCTGTTTTTATACAATTTCTTCATGAATAAGTGACAATTATATCCACTCAAATTGTGAAAAATAATGGGAATAGAATTTGGCAAGTTAAAATTCAGAATAGCGCTAAAGCGCTATTTCTTCTTTCTTATATCGAAGAAAAGCGAATGCTGCCTTTTGCCACCCAGTGTCGACACATGTTTTCTGAGCTATATGTATATACTTATTCATGTTCTCTACCTGTTTATGTCGTCTGTTCTGGCAATAAAATCATTTATTATTATTATTATTATTAATATATGATGAATGAGCAGCAGGGGACCTTCAATCCCTGTAAGATGATAATGATCTCTTACTTTGAATTCGCCATCATCAAACAGCAAATGCCACGATTCGTGGCAGAAGCGAACTGTACCTCTTCTTCAGGGGTTCGTGCATCCATAGAAATAGGGTACCTTAGATGATTTTCATGAATGGTTCTCAAATCATCTTCAATTTCGCTGACACGTTTCTAGGCTACATCCACACCCCTATACGTAAGGAATTTTGACAAATCATTATTGTATGAACATTTAATCAAATGAGCAAATGAATAAGGCTCATGTTTGAATATCTTGATCGAGTGGGAGGTTCGAAATTTGGCTTAGTAGTTCCCCAATTGAAATGAAACTCAAGATGTATGAGCCTCTGAAGATGCTAGCTACTCGCACCAGCGAAACATCAGGAAGAAATTCCAAAAAACCTCGGCCGCGAAGACCTTAATCATTTTGTCGTGACAAATCGTTTCAATTGAGTTTCTCCCAATCTTATACATTTTTTGCAACAGGTTTCTATACAGATAATGGAAGTCCGAACCAGTACCATTCATTGTTGTACAGTGTATCAGTCACAAGTTTCTTGGCTATCTTGAAGTCGATTTTCGCAGAAAATTCCGTATTGAATTCCCTTGAGAAACAAATAATCTCTGAGTGGTAATTCAACTCGAAAACATCTATGAATTTTTCAAAAAAGTCAGTTTTAACATACCACTTACTGAATACTCACAGGATCGGAAGCTAACTTGAAACCGGCAGCCCAAAGCTCATCTTTGAATTCCTGCGTGCCCACGGCGAATATTTCTGCTTCAAAATTACGTTTCTTCAAAAAAGAAATTGCTGTTTGAATCGAATTAACTATTTCGTTGACTTCTATATTGAAACCGCTTCGTTTTGACAGCTTACTTAATTTTTCTGCAGTAACGGTACCATTATTCGTGACGTAATTGACTTTCTTCCCCAAGAGTTTGAGTGTGTTTATGCAATCAGCAGCACCACTCAGAGGTCTGAATGCTGTCCAAATGACACCTAGAAAAAGTACCCTCATCATCGGAATTCACAGTAAATTATTAAATAGTTGAGGAATTTGAATCTCATTCAAATATCAGTTTTTCAGATAATGAATTACCATTTCATTGTGATTATATTCTCAGTATTTCCAGAAATCTTGAAGATTATACATCAAGGAATTGATAATTTCTTTTCTGAGGCGAAAACTTCGTTCTGATTAGTCTAGGAATAGATGGGAAAGTTCAGGGAAAGTTAGGAGAAAAGGAATACTTATTTCAAAAAATAATTCAATATAACTCTAATGATAATGAGATTTTTGATGTACAACCTGCGTCGCTGGCAATTAACAAAGTAAATGATACGCAGCGCTCTTTAGGAAGTTTATGACAAAAATTCCTTATATTAGAAAAATGATCGTTACTGATAGATTGCAAGCATCCCAAGTGCAACACCTGTGTCCATCTGTTCTTTGCAGCGACAAGTTACTGTGTCGACAGAAAATAATTCGACGCCAGTTCAAAAAATGTTTCGATTTAAAGTGAAATCGGAAATTGAAGGTGAACTTTTGGTTCCTAGCATGAATGAATAATATTCGATGATCCGTTTGATTAATTTCACTGAAACATTTGAAATTCCCAATACTCATTTATTCACCATGGTATAATATGACATAGTATCTAAGTATGGAAAGATTATTCAAAATGATCGGATAGTGGTATTTATAAAAAATGATTGTATGTATAAATACAGTATAGAATCCTCAAACCTCTTTCAACTTATAATTACCAACACCGAATTGATACAATTTATTCAGGAGAACTTTATAGACCCTCTTCAACATCCCCATATGAGTTCAATTCATTACTGAAAAAATGTCTGCCTGGTAATGATAAAAAGTTCAAAAACAGAACTGTTATCTTCATTGGTAAATTGAAAATTGACATCCTTTTACATATTCATACAATACTGTAATATTTTCAGTATGCACGAGTTTTTTTCCTTTCATTAACGAACTAGCCAACCCGTGTCCACTTCGTTGAGTGTTAGGTAATTATTTTTATTCACAACCATATATGTAATGCTGTCATTACTGAGGTCATTGAAGGTTGAGAAGTGTCAACTTACACACCTCTACTTCCCGCCCTCACTTCTTGCCCTCATTTCATCTATTCTAGACTTCAACTGTCATTTATTGACTCTATCTGACATTTATTTATATTGGTGACAATTGTATACCCCGTAGTCACGGTAACAATATATCTACTTGATTATTCTGAGAAAACCGCGTTCTTGGTAATTTGTCGTTGAATGTAATATTTTAGATATGTTCAGAACCAAACAGAGATTTATTATTGAAGAAAGGAAACACGAAGTCATCTCCACAACAAATATAATTCTTACAGGAACAATGTCCTAGTTAAGACATGTTTCGAACATATATATGTTCATCTTCAGTTAGGTACAAAAAGAGGGAGGTTGGGAGATCAAATATTTAAAAACTACATATAAAGTATAATTGAATTACTATCAAGAACCCCAAAGTGGTTCAGGGGGTTCACGTTGTCCATACAAACTTTGCCGCCATTTTTTACGCTCCTAGGGGTTGAATTTCGGAAAACCCTCTCTTATCGAATATCTACACCCTTCAAGTTTCGGGTCTCTACGATCAGCGATTAAGGCTGTCTTCAGTCAGTTATTCAGAACAAAGCATTTTTTATATATATATATTAACAGAAATACCTCCATAGTAATTCGAATTTGAAAGCTATCTATAAGTACCACGGACTTTCTTGTAGAACTAATAGAAACCAACATGTTTGGTGAACAGCGCACACCGTTGAAGCGATCACATTTCGCTTGCTTTTCTTCGACTTGATTTATTCATACTATTATTTCTCACTGATTTTTTTTCGTTCAATCATAATAAAACATAGCCCATATCACTCCCGAATAGCTTTCTGTAATTGAAATGAATTTTATGATCGTATCAGTGAAACAAACGAAGTTAGAAACAACCTCTTCATAATATTAGTATAGATTTTAAAAATCGACCGTGAAAAATTCACTGGAGAGGCACCTGAACAGATTACAAACAATTACGAAAAGTGACACAATAATTTTGGTAAATTACCTATCTGATAAATGAACAAAATAGCAACGGATAAGAAAATTAAACTGCTGGTGGAAAATTGAAATAATAGTCATTCATCAAAAAGATTATGGAATATAATAAACAATGAAACCAAAATCGAACTCAAACTCTATTAAGTCAGTCAAGTCGGATGTTGACATAATAAGAAATGGAAAAAAGATTTTGTTGAATATTCCATTAATATTGTCAAGAAGTTGAAACAATTTTGAATAATGATGATGAATCTACAATATCAAGTCATCTTAATTCCACATACATTTAAAGAAAATATTTCACCGAAATGGAAAATACAATAAGGTGTTTGAAACCTAAAATTGAGTCTCCGGGTTGGATGGCATATCAAAGAAGTTGCACAAAAATTAGTGGACCTAATTTCAAATGCCTCAGTTCAGGGGTCACCAATTAGTTTCGCTCGGGTTCCGTTTCAAGAAATGAAATGACCACCGCGGTTCGCACAACAGTTCATAGAGAAGATATTTATTGAACGGAAGTAATTACAGTAATAATAAAGGTATATTTCTACAGATCAATGAGAACAATGACATTTTTTGTTGCCGACTATCTGTCTGAAGTTTGACGTAGTATGTAGTTCAAGTTGCCGTGTTTCCACACATCCCATTTGGCTCTCCCTGCTCTAATTCATCTTATAAATCTCATTTTGAATTGGGTATACAACCCCGTTCATTCATAATGAGCATAATTGAACCAATCCATAGATTATATAGAAATAGAAGAAAAATCATGGATAGACCGATCACTTTACAATCAAGTTTATCCGAAATATTTGGGAACATTTTGAAATACAGACAGAAAAATATCTCAACCATGTAAATATGTAAATTGATAATTTTGGTTACTTTCGATATTGCCAACTCTATTGAATACAACTAGATAGTCACATAACCCACAATTTCAGAAAAAAAGTCGTCCCATGTTGCCTCTAGTTTGAATTAGCCAGGGTTTTACCCATCATTTTCTTTTTTTTTATTGGAAATTAAGCACAGTAAGCAATCGTAACACTGATGAGTGATAATATCATATCACTATCGCCAAAAAAGATTTATATTTGTGACCCGCTATATATATATTGCGCCAATTCATTGCGACAAGCTTTATCGCCGGCAATTACTATTGCAGGTCTGCTTTACACTTGAAAATATAAATTATTTCTGTCAAAAACGTTCTGTCCTCAATCAGGCCTGCAAATTCATCAGGTTTACAGAAAATAACTATATGAAATTGTACCTACATCTTCGAGTAATATAAGGTCTAATCTCTCTCTGTCTTTGTTCCAGCCCTGGTATTCATCTCAGTTTTTATTTCATTGATGAGTTGATTATGTATCTTCCCGTAAGACTATTTATAAAACCTTTTCTGTTTTTATTTTTGTCCCAATCCTCAAGAATGTGACCTTGAGAGTCCCCCAATTTCAACTATTAAGATTAGGGTGCGGCAGCAGACCTGCAATGATAATTTCCGGCAATAAAACTCGCCGCAATGAATTGTTGTAAATTTTGCTGAAGCATTTTGTCTTCATTCCACCATGTCTCAAAACTCACTATATTTGATCACAATTAAAAGCAATATGTTATTAATTTGTGAAACTGAGTCTATGAGATATTTAGGTATGTTTAATGATTGACAGGAATTGAACGTGACCATCATATTCCATATATCATAAGCAATTGAAGTTTCTCATTACGAAATTCAGGTTTTTGAAATTTTTTGTGGCATTCTGAGATGGAGTGGCGTGGCAGAATTTTTCCAATAATCTGAAAGTGATTCAAAAATTGAAAAATACAAATATCGGCAAAATAAAATGTCCTTCTAATCTCTTATGAAGAAAACGTAAAAAATTTGTTCACTTATTCATATATAAAATCTCATTTCATATTTTCTAAATGAAGGAAAAAATCAATATTCATTTTTATGCACAAGAAATAAAATTAATTTGAAATTGAGAAGTGAATCAAATGATTTAATAGCAGCAAGGAGTTCCATATATTATACTAATAATATATGCTATATTGCCAACTCATATTGAAAAATCAAAGTCCTCCTCCTAAAAAAAAAGTGAACGGATGGTTACTAAAAACTGATCGTTTTATTTTCGTAATCTGATAAATCGATGATCCATTACAAAATATCATAAGTAATTTTCTTTTTCGTGGAATGATAATGTATTTAGTAGAATGACTTACTCAATCCCCCTTCCTTTTTGATTTTTGGTGTCACGAGGAAATATAAAAGGAGCTCGGGATTACAAACTTTGAGTGATGCATCAATGGCTATTCCGACTGTGAAAAAACTCATTCAGTTAGTGTATTCCATTGGATGCCCATTTTTTCACTAGTGGATGATGTGCCCGGATATCGTATTTTTCGATACTGATCAGAACCTAAAAAGCAGAGCAATACCGACTATCCGAAGAAAAGCAGGTTCGCTATTTAGAATACAAAAATCTTATTATGGCCAATCTTGCTTGAAAAGGCAGGCAAGCCAAGGGATTCCCTTAAAGAGTCATTTAAAAAGACTAATCTATCTAAAAAATTGGCGTTATTGTGCATCTGTGCTCCCCTGAAAAGTCTCCCCCCCTCAACTTTAAAACAGTACGAGATATCAATGTCGGAAAAACTTTACTTCACATGGCATGATTTTCACTACTTTGATTTCAATGTTGGAAATATTCGTGTGAGGTCACTAGTCGCCGCGAAGGTATGTTTTTTTTTAAAAATCGAAACCTGTGGCTCTCGGGCGCCGATTTTCTACCAGAAAGTACTGGAACAAGCACCTTCTACGAAAACTCAATTGGATCTTGATATTCTCTTCAATTCAGAAGTGCCTCTTCACATATGTTTTATAGAATTGAATTGTAAAAGAGTGTGGTTGGGCGCAAAGCTTTACGCTGCCAAAGGCACTGGGGCTGATACCTCGGAGCACATAGTTACCTCTCGAAAGTTTGTCTCGGTCGTATTTGTAAATGGTTGGGATGCTCCTGGAGATTGGCCTATACAGTTCGTTGTAGCAAGGCCTAATTATTGAATGACGATCGAAGTCAATGGCGTTTGCTATAAAATACCAGATAACATTTACTACTACTTGAGGTAAATTGAGAAAGCGAAGCCATGAGGATTATTACTCAGAATTCATCATCATATCAGAAAACAAGATGAATGTTTATATTCACGAAACGAATTACAGGAACACAATTTATTTTTCTACGGTTTTCATGAATTCAATTTTCTGCCAAGCAATATGAAGTAATCGCAGTCATTCATTTCAACAAAAAACAAGCTAGATTCATCGAAATGAGAGAAAAATCACTGTAAGAAATGAAATAATGGAGGAACGGACGGATGGATGGAAGGAGGGATGCATGCAAAATCCTTGGGATTTAGATACAATAGGCGAACTATGCGATAAATTACCCGATTAACAAATTGTGAAATATATAGCCAGATAACTACAATGAAGACAAGATCAAAATGTACAATAATAGACTTTATTTACGACTAATACATAATGTAAATATTATACTTATGGTTTCTGCAGTAAAAAGTCATATATTATTCCCTTGAGGAATAACTGTGAGAGATTGAAAGTGACAATCTTCTTCCCCTCACAAAATTTCTTGAATCGAATATTACCTTGGAAACCATATAAGCAAATTCCAAAGTGTCAGTGTCAAACGCGTAGGCAATGTTTGTGTATTTCTATTGAGATGAATGAAACTGAGGAATCATTTATTTATGATAAATAAATTAATTGTAAATATAGTAGAATATACCACTCGCAATAATGACTATTATTCTCTAGGAATATTACTCTCTCGCCGCTGACGCGAATAATAGTTGTCACTATAAGGCATTCCAGATACTTGTCAAAAATGTCAAATAAACCGAAATGAACCAATCGGCGGCATCTGCCCCCCAGGAACTTTCGTTTGTTTTCTTTTTTATAAGTTTGTGATTGGTTAAAACTGGTATTTGCCCCCCAGACATAACCTGATCTGGAATGCCTAATTGACTAGTGGTATAATCTACTATTACTAAATATATTGAAACTTTGAATTCATCTTGTCCCCCATCCCATATGGGTGACTTTTTATGAAAAATTTGCAGAAAAAAAAATTCAGAAATGGTGGAAAAATCAATATAGAAACTGGTGCCAAACATACTGAACCTTCGATTTTTGTGATTTTTGTAAAATATATTGAAACTTCGAATTCATCTTGTCCTCCCATTCCATATGGGTGACTTTTTATGAAAAATTTGCAGAAAAAAAAATCCAGAAATGGTGGAAAAATCAATATAGAAACTGGTGCCAAACATACTGAACCTTCGATTTTTGTGATGAAAAAATCGCTCGAAGATTTTAGAGTGAATCTGACAGATATAAACATATTAATTATTTCGAGTTAGTTGCTGCTCTCAATGGTCTCAGATGTTTTTTCCACAATTCACACGACTGTTCAGTATTTGTTGGAAATGATGTTGATAATATCACAGCAATATCTTTGATTAGCGGAATGAGCAGTGTGAAGTATTTCAATTTAAATCCAATAGTTAGAGTTATTCGGCAGTGGGCAGAAACGTTCATTTATTTTCACTTCTTGATATATGAGATCAAATGAGAATGTTGGAGCGGATTCAGAATCTAGAATACTTCACATGAAGACCGAGTATAGTTTATCTCGATATGCTTTAAAGCTCTCAACAAGAGCCCTAGGAAAACCAGGTATTGTATTTGCTACATTCATGAATGGAAATTGCTAGAAATATGTTTCTTGGGGGCGGGATCCCGAATCATTCGCAATAGATGCTCTTAAATTTTCTACCATTCGCCTTTATAGCAACGATTTTGGATGAAATATTCCAAGATGATGCTTGTGGTATATTAATAGTTCCAGACTGACCCACTCAACCATCGCATTCATTTTTTCTAAAACTAATTACTGGACAGAAACTTATTATCAATCCTCGAAGAGGAGATGAGATCATTTCCTTTCAGAGAGAACACCCATCACACCACAGTCTTGCCCTGGCGGCCGCCAAATTATCCTGAAGGCTTTCTCAAACAAAAAGAAGGATGATCAATGTGAATTACTCGAAATCTGGATCAGAATCGTTCACCACCTTCTTTTCCACCTTTTACCCTAAGCTCATTGGACCCAGAGCAAATTCGATCACCAAACAATACCTATACATTCAGATAGCGAGCGAATCTGGGAAACACACTGAGAGTTTTTGGCTTCATTTCTTTTAGTGTTCAAGAACTCCTACAACTGATTCGAAGCTTGATATAAATAATCCGAATAATTGTACTTTTAACGTAACTATAATGAAGTCAAACGGTTATTAATCGTTTGAAGTTACAATCGTTCCTATTTTGTAAATTTCACATCAGTTCACCAACTGCTTTATAAATACGTAATATGTTTCATTCATTACGATCGTAAAAAAAGTATCTTTTCTTCACGTATGAGATTGCGGCACTCGCCTACTTTATGCACTTGTTGCAAAAAGAACTATTTCAAGCGAATGACGTCGACATAAACAGAATTTTATTTTCTGTTTCACTGGCCACTTCCAGTGAGAACTGGAAAACTATGGGTCACGAAAATGTCCTCAAAAAAATATAGTTATTGCCTGAAAACAAGGATAAATGTTATTATTCGGAAATAAATCATAGCTTGATCGATTTATCGCCTCCGGAAATCCTTGCATACCAAATTTCATGAAAATCGTTTGGACTCGTTTCCGAAATTCAAACTATATATTTATACAAGAATTGCTTGTTTAAATATATAAGATATAAATGGGAGATGGGACTCACACAAACTATTTCTTCTTTGCAAGATTACTTCAATAAAAATTACTACTTGGAATGAGTTTAATTTTCGAACAAATAATGTTCTTTACTATTGTGTCATATTTTATGACAAATTCATATGACTCATTTCAATATTAGGGTCCCCCATTTCAAACAAATATTTACTACGACTACTCTTTTCAATAAATAAGGGGGAAGAACATTTACAACGCCATTGTGTGAATAAAAATGAGAGCGCATCTACATGGGCACTTGTATTCAATATTCGTGGGGAGTTTCCATTTATGATGGTCATTGTTTTTATACGTATCTAGGACAGTTCAAAATAGTCACCCACCCAATCATTGTACATATATTCGAGACAAACACTTCACGCCTCAACACTCCAACTATTTCGAACCGTTCCTGAACTATTTTTGTTGTGAACTCGAACAAACCTCATATCAAGGGTATGGATGTTTCAATCGGGATATCTACTGAATAATCTGTGGGATATCCCTGGGATATTCTATTTAATTTTTGTCGAAGATGCATGGTTTGTACCCGGTTGTTTGTGTGTTTGAATATTCAGTAACTTCTCTTTAATACATTCATTACTACTCACCATCCATATCTGTGAGAATGTGGTTGAAGGAATTGATGAATTTGATTTGCTCTTCTACACAAACTCTGGCCAGATTCTTCATTTTTATTTAATTGTAGACAACGCTCTAATACATATTCTTCACTACTAACAGCGAAGTGAAATGTAACGTTATCACACACCTAACTCCATGATAACAATTGATAAGTTTCCATTTCCGCCACATTCTCAGATTCCCAACAACAAGTGATAAAATCGATGCGAAATGAGTTGTTTATTCAAGTTGGTATAGAGGACGATCACTAATGCGATATAAGACAGACGAGTGGGCGATTGATTATTTCAATATAATAACTGCAATACATCAACTATACAGGGAATCTCAATTAGAACTTTCCACCAAATCTATTTTCAAATCGAGCTGGAATATCAAAAACAGCCAGATACTCAAAATTTGTGCAAATGGCAACTTATCATTTGGGATACATCATGTGAAAGATCTCATTCATTCATGTCCTTTTGAAACAGATCATTTCAGTTATCAGGATTAAGTGGCGTCGTTAAATTTTAACGAATGAAAAAGCGAAAAATTCTCAAACAAAAGAAAAAATAATATTGAAAATCTCTGAAAGTGGTTGGGGGAAGTTCACAGAGTGGCATATTTAATTTCCTAAATGATACGAGTTCCCAATCTTCTGCCCCACCTACCTCATTATTTTGAGAACAATTATTTTATATCGTTCCGAATGTTTCATTTCATTTTTCAACAACTCAACCCGAACAAGTGACATTAGATTCAGCTGGAATACTTCTCAAAAGAGCTATGAAATCCAACATCAGATCCATCAAAAAACGAATCTGTTTGTTCTACATTGAATTAGTTATTCAAATCATTCCAATTCATGTGAGATATTCCATTTACCAACAATATAATATCATATTATCTCAGACAAAATTCACCGCCACCATTTTCATTTCGGTAGGAGGGAATATATGTAAAATTGGAGCTGGTGGTGCCTCACGGGAAATAGGTGCCATGTCATCTGGTCCTTAAACTGTGCATTCTCATGGACTTCTAGCCAACCATTTCCATAGATTCTCAGTATTTCCATCCATTTTGATTTTTCTCCCAAAATAATCTAACTTCGTCATTTTGCTTTGGGTTATTAATATCACTCGAAGGCAGCAGTAATCAAAACGTTTCAATTTTTCTGATTTTCTCCTTGAGTTCGTATGATTCCACTTCTCCTTTTGGATCTGGATCCTGGATCCTAAAGAGTTGGAGGGTGAGCGTGGCCCACTGCACTTGGGCCTCATTAGCCATTGTGCATCCTCCACCTAAGGTAAAGGTACCCCACTCAGTGATACATCAGCCCTACCATTTCGAGGTAGTCGATGATTTCACCGAACGCTATCCCTTTCATGTCGACTAGGTCAAGGCGGTACCAGCCAAACATGGATCTCCACCTCCATGATAATCTAGGGCGGTCACATACAACATGTTCTATGCTTTCATCTTCGTGTCCACACCCCCTACAGAGAGACGAGTCAGTTACCTTCATTGTGAATGGGTGTTGTCTTAGCTGGCAGTGTCCTGTCAGAACACTCTTTGGTAGAAGGTTTTTCCTGGACATTGACAGGTATATAATGGCTGTTTCTTCATCGGGATAGCACAATAGCTCTAGAGAGAACTTATGGTTCATAGTTCAATCCAATACCTTTGAAATTACCATGGGAGAGAAGTCCTTGATAAGCGTCGTACTTCGTCGTACTTGCCAACGTCGTCATGCCGATAAAAGGATCAGATCCCAAAGGATTGAGATCGGCAGAGTCGGTAACGCAATAACTCCTTCATGTAGCATGTCTTTGGTTTAGTTCAGAGTAACAGTGTTATTACGCGAGGCTTCAGTTAGAGTATGGTGACTCTCTGGTGCTAGCCTTGATGTGACTCGTCGTCTCTGCAAGGCCAGTAGTGTTTGTCTGCTATCGCTATGGATTTGCACGGTTTTACCAGTCATACTCTTCCTGGTTATTTTTTTGCTACCATGGACATTCCTGTCTTTGGAACATTTCAATTTTCCTTATTTTGATGAGTACTTCTTATTATATAACTTCTTGACACGATAAGTTTTTTTGTTAGACATGATTTCATTCTCATAAATGAGTTTTGGTTGATTTCTGCTCGGTCAAGTGTCTTTCTTCGATTCTTCAATTTGCTTTCGAATCAAATATTCGATTGATGGTGCAATTCGAGTCTCTCGTTCGGATTTATTATTTTAGTTTTCGATCTCATACATTTTTGATAGTATTGTTCCGAAGTCATTTTTTTTGGTAGATAAATATATCCTTCGTAGTTTTTTGGGTTTTAACCTACCACAATTTCAAAAAATGAATATTGAAAATTGAAATCCATACAAGTGTAGAAGGGTAGACTTCTATCTACACCAACAAGTTGCTTCGTTAATTGAAAAGTAGTTCCTTATGGATAGAACAAGTCCAATTAGTCAGAAACCTCTTGTATTACTCGAATTTGCGAATCAAAAAGTTACAAGATATACAGGGTGTTCCTCAAACAAATGCTAATATTCAAGGAGGTAATTCTTAGACCCATTTTTAGAAAAAAAATCCTATGGACGTATGTCCTAAACGCCTTAACTTTCGAGATACAGGGTGGCAAAGTTTTCAGAAATAATCAGTCTTTCAATAATAACTGAGATAATCTTGTAGACATCTTTGGCATATTTGGTACATATGTTCCATGCCTCAAGGCGCATTTTCTGATGTACAATTTTCTTTATTTTCTCTGCCAGTGGCGTACGTACGAGTTTTGAAATGTATATTGTTGGCGAGAAAAATACTACGCCACTGTTTTATCTTGAAAAAAGAATTATTCTTAAAATCTCCATACATTTTTGAGCACATTTGATCTGCTGGGGTTTATTTGTCCGACGCATGGTTTTCGCTCAAAAAATTAAAAATCGCTTCACTTGAGGATAAATTCCTTAAAAATCTGATGCGGTATCGTGCATCGACTGAAAGCAAACTAAGAGATCAGATTTGTTGCAAAATAATTGAGGATCTAAAAGGTATTCGTTTGTTGTCAGATGCACTGTTCTCAATTAAAATTACGTCATAACGCAGCACCGCTTAATAATTTTTGAAAACATAAATTTTGTTATCCTGGAATAATGACTTGTAGCAGAATTTATTTACTGCACCTCTTGGAAATATGGAGTTCGTCGATATGTGATTTCTTTTAAAGATGAAAAGCAGCAAAAACAGCGTACCCACCATAGCAATAAAGAACGAATTCTCTGTATGTACAAACGTCAGTAGCTAATATTGATGTTGGTTCAAAGTGAGGTGTTGGTGTTAAAAACTGTCACAGCGCGTTTTGATTGATTTTGAAGTGTTATTGAAGTTATTTTGGTAGTCCGCTGTTTTTCTGTAAATCAGTAAATATGGTGAATTATACGAATGCGGAAATGGCACAAATGCATTACGTATATGGCCTTGCCGATGGTAATGCAACAGAAGCCAGGGGCATTTATCAGGAGAGATATCCTAATCGTGCCTTACCAGATAGCCAAACCTTTTCAAATATTTATCGTCGACTTGGAGAAACTGGTAGTTTCAAGAAAGGGACTCCGGAAGGTAGACCTCGTGTAGTAAGAACTCCTGAAATTGAGGAAGCGGTGCTGCAAGAAATTGAGGCATCCTGAGACAAGTACGAGGAAGATCGCTAGAACTCTGGATATTTGTCATCAAATTGTTTGGCGTATTTTGGTTGATCTTTTGTTATACCCATACCATATTTCAAGAGTGCAGGCATTACTCCCCAGAGATTTTCCACAGAGTGTGAACTTCAGTCAGTGGTATCTACAAAGTATTGCACTAAATCCGCAGTTTGAGACACAAATTTTGTTCACAGACGAAGCAATTTTTTTCGGAATGCCATTCAAAATTTCCATAACAATCATGTGTGGGCTGAAGAAAATCCCCATGCAATAACCGAAACCCATTTCCAACACCAATTTTCGGTTAATGTATGGGCAGGAATTATAGGTGATCATGTAATAGGCCCATTTTTTCTACCAGGACGCCTTGATGGTCGTTCTTATTTACACTTTCTCGAAGAAGACTTACCTGGGTTATTGGAAGATGTGCCACTTGCGTTAAGGAATCGAATATGGTACATGCACGATGGCGCCCCTGCTCATTTCAGTGTAATTGTCCGAAACCATTTAAATACAGTTTATCCTAACCGTTGGATAGGTCGCGGAGGACCTCAGCAATGGCCAGCAAGATCCCCCGATCTCAACAGTTTAGATTTTTTTTCATGGGGTCACCTTAAAACTCTTGTGTATAAAACTCCCGTTAATACTTTGAGAGCGAATAGTTGCCTCGTGTGACACTATACGAAATACGCCGAGAATATTTGAACGGGTGCGTAATTCCATGCGTAGAAGGGCGGAAGCATGCATACTGATTGCAGGTGGCCACTTCCAACAATTTTTATAATCAGTTTTGGTATTATGACTAATTAAAAAAATTGTGCTATTCGTTTAGACTTACTGTCACAAAATAAAATAAAACTCGTTTTTGTGAAAAATAATTTTTTTTGCAGATTATGTTTTCAAATATTATTAGGGAATTGGTAATGCGTTATGAAGCAATTTTCAGATTCTCATTCATTTTAGAATTGATCTAATTTCTCAATTTGCTATCTGTCGATTTTTATTTTTTTGACCAGGAGATCAAATTTTCTCAAAAATAAATGAGGATTTCAAAAATGATTTTATTTTGAAAAGAAAGCATTGGCGTGGTACTCTTTCCCCAAAAATGTTCAATGCGAAACCCGTAGTGACGCCACTGTTTGAAAAAATACAAATTTGTGTAAATCAGAAAATGCGCCTTGATGCATGGAACATATGTACCAAATATGCCAAAGATGTCTACAAAGTTATATCAGTTATTATTAAAAAACTGATTATTTTTGAAAACTTTGCCACCCTGTATCTCAAAAGTTAAGGCGTTTAGGACATACGTCCATAGAAAGTTTCTTTCTTAAAATGGGTCTAAGAATTACCTCCTTGAATATTAGCATGTGTTCAAGGAACACCCTGTATACCGAATGAGAAGCTCTTATCTGCCATATTCAAGGATTTCAACGGTTTTTGCGGAATTTTTCTTCCACGTGTTTGCTGGATCTACTTCCAGTCGGGTCAGTCTTTCCCAATTTGTCAAGATATATATGCAATGGATATATATGGAATTGGGAATTACTGACCCGACTAGAAGTAGATCCAGAAAACACGTGGGAGAAAAATTCCGCAAAAACCGTTGAAATCCTTGAATATGGCAGATATGAGCTTTCCATTCGGTGGAGTGATAGTCATCCTTCATTACTTGACAATTCAATGCCGGCCCAGAGAAAAGTGAAAAACGTCACAAAGACAAGGAAGTGATTATTTTGAAGATCATGATTCATTGTCAACAAGTTGGCTTGAAGAAAATATAATTTAAGAAGTGCCCTTTGATAAACTTTCAAACGCTGGGCATTATTCACCTCGTCGCAAAACGGAGCAGTGAAACATCTGAAATCAGACCAGCCATCTCTCTACCAGGGTTTGGAAAGAGATTTGAATTTCGTTGTACTAATTCCCTCAATTTTGCTAAGATTCCGTTTCTTCAAAATTGGCGGAATATCTGATATAGAAAAAGCGTTCTTACAAATTTCCCTATATCAAAGTAAAAGATGTTTCCTACGATTATTTTTATATAACGAAAAGGACTGAAGGGATGTTTATCGACAAAATAGTTGTTTTTGGGATAGCATGCAGTCCGTCCCTTCTAGGTGCCGCTATTGATCACCATTTCAGTGGAGAACTAGAAAAACCAGATTCCAGGTATTTCAGCCCAACTATCATCAGAACTTTCATGTGTCGGAAATAAATCAGGAAGTTGTACTTTGTGTTTCTTTTCGTGGATTAAGTTTGAAGCTATATAATGATCTGTCGGTAAATCAGTCGAATCTCAGCAGAGTTGAGTAAAATCTGACTCAATGACATCTGAAAGCTGTCGAGTCCATTGAAACCCTTGGATTACCGTCTTCACTGAAGCTGCCCGGTGTAGTGGTTCTTGGTGACACTTTGGAAACGAACGGAGAAGGCGTTACAAATGAGCGCCCGTTATCTTTATACTGAACCCGTAAATTCCGACCTGAACGAGAAGCAAGCAGATTAGGATGTCGAAACCGTTCAAAACCTAATACGTGTGCGAGTTGTTGAATTGTTCGACGTTTCGACTCTCATGCCGGAGTCTTTATCAAGAATACATATCTTCACCAAAACAGCTATTTATTTAATCTACCCCCTCACGGAGAGACCAGGGAAACCACAATATCAACTTGGTAAGTTTGAGTAACTGGTATTTAAATATACTCCTCTCACAATTCGGTCCGACTATTGATAAATCAATTACGATTTGATCGATCAAACAGCATTGTTTGATCCGCTTTCTCTCCAAGAATGTAGAAGGAGAGCAGGAATTTTGTTTTGTTTCCCGTGTAGACACTTTGTCCCGAGAGTTTGATTGCCCGAGCACTTCAACCCGAGACTTATTCCAGAGTGGTTCCCGCAGCACTTTTTCCAGGCTCCTCGAGTAGCTGAAACGGCAAGGACGAGAGGATCCCGTAAGAGGAAATTCATTGGTCCATGTCCATTATGTCGCTACAATAGAATTTATTTGAACGTTTCTGAACGTCCGTTGATTATTCGTGTTCAAATTATTTGATATCCATCAAAAATCTATTTTTGGAATCATAATGTAATTTCCAAATGCAATATAAATGAGTAAAAAGAAATTTCTCTTCTGAATCGTTCACTACTGTATCTATTATACATATAGAATGTGAACTCGTTGCTAGTACGTAGGCGACAGCTCACCCAATATTACTTTGTCTTGCTAGTTTGAACGAGTAATGATAAACATCATTTATTTCTCGCTTACTCTTCTCTTTCGTTTTTGCATCTCGAAGACGAAGTGAAACTTCTGGAGACGTATCACTTTTTAATCGAATGTGAATCCTATTGGAAATTTGAGTAATTCAAAATATAATTTTTCCTAGAGAGATTCTAGCGCCACATATTATAGGAAGTGTGAAGTTCGACCATACGGTGCAAACCACAATAATGAACAACATTTTCAGCTCTCCACGGATAGATGGCAGGAGCGTTAACTTACGAAACCGTAACCAGTTTCCTAGGATAGGATTGAAACTGAAGAAATTCAGCATCAGCAGCTTAACTATTGATTAGTTCAATCAGTTGAATCGAATCTGTGATTCAATTCAACAAATCATTTCAATCCGATTGAATGGTATATTGTGTTGAAAGAAAAAGTGATGGTTTTTGGGAGGAACATGGAAATTGGCAGTAGGGCTTCAAGAGAGTTTCGCAACGTATGCGACCACACCAACCCCTCATTTCTCTCCAAAACGCAAATATCTGGGGAATATTGAAGTGAATTGGAAGGCAATCTTTTTAACTGTCTAGGGAAAACATTCTTTCAATGCCTGCGAAAGTGAAAGTAATAGGGATATATATATATATATATATATATATATATATATATATATATATATATATATATATATATATATACACGCTTCATTATCTTACGAGTTGATAAGTTTTGGGGGAAATCTTGAAGAGTTCGATTTTGTATTTTAGTTTCCCACCTTCTTTTGAAAAAATTGATTCTTTTCCCCACCACCTTACAAGATATGACGTCATCGATATTTTTTTTAATGAAAGGGTATATTTTTATATCGAAAATTTAAAGCCCATATGTTTCTGAGTTCGACCATACCACATACATTATATCTAACATCAGTTAAAAATGATGGTTATATTACCCTTCACTTTTAAAGTAACCCCACAGGAAGATGTCCATGGGTAAAACCTGGGAACCTAGCAAGCCATTCTATCTGTCCGCGTCGTCCACTCCAGCAATTGGGGAACGTTTCATTGAGAAAATATCTAACAACTCGGGCATAATGTAGCCCTGGTCCATCCCGATGTGTGTAACCAAATAGTAGTGAGTATCCGAGCAGGTTGGTGCAAGTTATTGTGTGCCTGGAAAGTGACCAACATATCTCGATGAAGATCCCCCAATTTGGCAGATATTTTTCTCTGACATTTCGGGGAATAACTTCGTCACGTTTCGTGCTTGATGAGTCTGCAAATAGTCCCGCTGCTCTTGAAGAGTAGTGTTGAGGATCTCGTAACAAAGCCTAATTACCATAGGACTTCGGTCAAACTCTCTGTTATAGAAGTGGACAATGATTTCCATGGTATTTCCATACCAAACGCTATCGGCTTCAGTATAAATCCTTCAGGGACTACGCTTCGTCACTGAAATCCTATGGCGTACCTCGGGGAAGAATATTTGATATTTTCGAGTCGCAGGTATAAGGGCTCCTGAATGATAAAGGATCATTCGTTATGTTTCGCAAAAATTCGTCTCAAAGTCTATTCAGGATATTATTACAATAATCAAATGTTAGAAAAGAGCATGAGAATATGTATAGACTTCTCACAGATATTTCTCCAAATTTGAAAAACTCAAACTTAGAATATCCATTTTCCTAACTGGCAGCCCTGTGTAGAATAATTTTCCTGGCGGATGTTCCAATTTCCATTATATAATTTCTTGAAAGTGTTATCATGTGGAAAATAGGGAAAAACAGTTTGTCTCGCTCTACAGCTATACTATGATACGTTTGCTTTAGAAATTCTGGGAAACTATCTCACGTATCAGTTCTGAGGTGATAGTGACAGGACCCATTTTTGAGAAGGTTTATATTTGCTAACATTTTCTGACCCAGCGCCTCACTTTTTTCGAAACATTGACTCCAATAATGAATTGATGTTCGTGTTCCATGTATATACTTGGAGTCATCACGTCATAGACGACTCCAGCTAGATTTGAGTTTTGTACTCAGATTGTTGAATGGAAATGTGAACTGTCCAGAGCTACTTGAAATTATCTATTCCAACATTCCGAATAGAGTTCGTAAATCATTTAAAATATCATTTTATGCCACAAAATATGGTCGGCATGCTCCAATAGAAACGACATTACAAGTTATGAATTATTTTGATATAGGGGTTTTGGGTTTTACATTCAGATGATTCAAAAATTTATTGCAACATATCGATTCCAATTTCTAGTAGTTGTTGTGTAATGCTCATGCTGTTTTTATATATATATATATATATATATATACAGTGTCACACATAAAGTTCGCGACATATGGAAGTTTTTTTTATTAATAGATATAATGAAAATTTGGCTTGGCAGTTAGTTTGTGCTTGAAAAATTAGTGAAAAACAGCCTCTTTCCTTTTGTCATGTGATACTCTAAACCTGTCAAATTTGACATTTTTTTCAAAAATCCTCAAAAAATCAGTTTTATTTGGAAATTTTGAAAAATGCCAAAGAGAAAAAGTGCTCAGTTTCCAATTTTATACCTTTGCTCGAAATTTGGACTCTTTACTGTCACTTCGACTTTTTTCCAATTTTTTTAATTTTTCGAATCTTTCGCTCTATCGATTCGAACGAAACATGATTCAAATTTCATAATTTTGATGAATACGAGACTTCAATGTCATATCTTGCCCAGAAAATACCCGCATTGGCCTGTTACCAGAAAAATAAATGAATACACCTCCAGAAATTCGTCTTTGTTGTTGCAAAGTTCATCTAGTTTTTTCATTTTGTTGTTAAACTGATTCGATTTTTCCATGTATGGACGTTAATATGTCAGTAATCGAATAAACGAATTCCTCTTCATTCTTATTACACTCGTATTTCTTTTTTTAATAGATTTTTATCCAGTTTGATTATTTTTCTGACCAATAATTCAGTTACAAACTAACCCGAAATATCAAACTTTTCTGTGAACTAAACATTGACCTACAGTTTCAAAACTATTCAAAAGACTTTGGTTCTAGCGATTTGTACTAAACATGATATAAAATTTTGTGATTTTAAACATTACAAGACTAATGCAACATGTCGGGAAGAAAATAGTAGGTACTGATCAAATCGAAATAAAATTTTCCCTCAGTAGGCTTTTGAAACAAATTTTTAGTTTTGGTTAATGTCAAATTATTGCTTTCAATAAATCGAGTTGTTTTGTGTACATATTTTCGTACATTTATACACAAATAAGTTTTATGTACAATGTTATCCACGCAAGACAAAGTGGAAATCGTTCTTTTATGTGGTGAGAATGTGCCATATCGAGATGTTGCTTGTATTTTCAATCGCCGGCATCCAGGAAGAAATATTCACTTTAGTACTGTGGGAAGGATATCGAAAACATTCAAAGAAACTGGCTCTGTGGACAATCGTTTCAAGAAACCACATAATCCAATAAAGTATAATGAAGAAGAACAACTTAATGTTTGTTTGAGCGTTGTTGAAAACGAAAAAACTAATATTAGGAGTATTAGTGAAGATACAGGGGTTGGCAGAGAAACTGTGAGAATAATTTTGCACAAAAATAAATTCCATCCCTATAAGCCAAAGTTCATACACACTCCTAAAGCAAGAGATTTCGATATTCGAGTAGGATTTTCCTTTTGGTTGCAAGGTGAGAGAGAAAATGATATCGCATTTCCCTACAGGATTTTATGGACAGACGAGGCAACTTTCACGTCGAACGGAACAGTTAGTTCCCAAAATTGTCGCTGGTGGTCCAACACTAATCCAAATTTTGTAATAGAATGCCGTGACCAATATTCATTCAAGACAAATGTGTGGTGTGGGTTATTACCTAACCAAATAATTGGACCATATTTTTTTAGAGAAAATTTGAACGCAGCCATGTACAGAAATTTCATTATGAATCAGTTGTCTGAAGTTTTGGATAATCTGCCTCTAAGTGTTAGACGAAATTTGTGGTATCAGCTTGACGGGGCACCGATCCACCAAACGGTAGAAGTGAAACAGTGTCTCAGTCAGAGGTTTAGGGGCAAAGTGATAGGACGAGATTGGGAAGATTATTGGCCACCAAGATCACCGGACTTATCTCCGATGGACTTTTTTCTATGGGGTTATCTGAAACAAAAAGTGTATAAGCACAGACCATTTGCAAACAAAGAACATTTGGAGAATACCATTCGGGAGTGTTGTTCTAACATAAATCCCCTATTTATTAAAAATGCCACCAAGTCTGTGAATGAAAGGACTATAATTTGTATAGAACGGGAAGGACGGCATACTGAATGATGAATTCGGGTTCTTTATAAGATTATTGAGATAAATCAATGAATGTTATGATGTTTTGTTGTGAATTTGGTTATAGTTATTTTGTTTTAATGTTATTAACACACCTAATGGTGAAAATAAAAAATATAAGATTTATGAAATTAACTCAAGAAGCGTTATTATTTGCTCGATAACTACATCTAACAGTTTACATCCAACAGTCACACTGTTGGGTGTAAACTGCATCAAAATATTTGGAACTCATCTGCAGCTAATGGGATACAAGTCTGCTAAAAAAAGGAATACGAGTGTAATAAGAATAAAGAGAAATACGTTTCTTCGATTACTGACATATTAACGTCCATACATGGAAAAACCGAATCAGTTTAACAATGAAATGAAAAAACTAGATGAACTTTGCAACAACAAAGACGAATTTCTGAAGGTGTATTCATTTCTTTTTCTGGTAACAGGCCAATGCGGGTATTTTCTGGGCAAGATATGACATTGAAGTCTCGTATTCATCAAAATTATGAAATTTGAATCATGCCAAGTCAAATTTTCATTATATCTATTAATAAAAAAAACTTCCATATGTCGCGAACTTTATGTATGACACTGTATATATATAATGGAATGAATTTATAGCGGCATTCAGACAAATCATAAGAATTTGAGAAAAGTAAACTTCTTCGAGCGGGATTCGAACCCACGATCTTCCGTTCTCTAGGCGGATGCTCTACCATTGAGCTATCGGAGACCCTGAGTTCTCCATCGCAAATTTCGAAAGTCATTTATCTCAAATTCTATTGTTAGTTGTTATCATTCCATCGAGAACCTTCGGCGGTTTTCGACTGAGAGAGGTGTTAGGTGGGAAGGATACACATTCATTATCATATGGTCTTAGTACCAAATTGTACCTTTCAACCGAAGCGTCGTCAATGTTTATCGACTTCAGCAGGTATCAGGTGTAGATACCAACCAGATGATTTCAAGCCGGAAAATTCAAACGATAGATGTATTAGTGGTTGTGACTCGATATCCTGCTTCTTTTGCTTAGAGAAGAAGCGAAGGATGCCCAGAGTTAGTCACACTGATATCTCTCTTCTGGTGGTGGATATCCACGACACAAGACCTCAATCCCAAAATGATGACCTGAGATGCAGCCCCCCAACACCTCTTGTGGATGATTTCTTGCGGCTGCACTGAGGGTTGTGGGAACGCGTGCAGCTGCAGGAAGGCAGAATAAAATTGCTCATCAGTCTGCAGGCACTACAGCGGGGCCTCTTGTGACAATATTCCTGATGTTGCAGTAGTAGATATCCCAGAAGGCAAAAGATGACACAAGACGTCGACGATTCATCACCATTCTCTGATGGGGATATGCCATCCCAATACGACGATTGTCGTATTGTGGGTGGGCATGGTCGGTACTCGTAATATATATATATATATATATATATATATATATATATATATATACAAAACTCGGGAATTATATTTGGGACGGCAGCAAAAGCGAAAGTGTTCTCTTATAACAATATATTTCCAATATTTCAACACATGAACACGTTAAAAACTATTATCTTCTTTTTTGATGAACAGATGTAGTGACGAACACCATGTGGGAAAGATAAAGGGCATGAAATTTGTGGTTATAAAGGCGCCAAAAGTCATTTGTCGAAAATATCAAATGTTACTGAAAAATTCCTGTTAAGACACAATTTGGCCTGAGCCGCTGAGACCTCAATACAATTACAGGTGCTGCAAAAGAAGAGGTGGGAAAATGTAATATAGTAGTAAAATTATTCGAAGATTGAAATTAGTTTTTTGGAAAAATCTACATTCAAAATTTTGATTAAGTAACGTCACTTGAATTGCCTTCGAGAACCCTCGAATTCCCATCAATCAATAATAAATATGAATAAATTTCACTTAAATGACTGAGAGTTGTTTTATTCAAACAATTCGAAGATTGGGAGATAAATGCCATTTCTGAGAACATTCTCCTCGAAACTTTTCAGTTGGTAAAATTTTTGTGGAACCGTAATTCACTGAATGTCCTTCCTTGGAAGCATGTTCACTCAGAACACACCTTTCAGGATGGAGTCTGCAATCGCTTCTATGTGAAGAAATGCGATCTTTCAACAGTCTTCTTGTCTGTCTGATATACTCAGAGTCACAATCATTGCAAGGAATACAGTGAACCACATTTGACTGGGATAATTTTGGAACTTTATCTTTGACATTAGAGAAGAGGGAATTAATTGTGAGAACCGTTTTATTGGCTATTTTTATATTATCCATGTTACTAAAAATTCTGCCAAATCCAGGTGTGATCTCAGTAATGTATGGTAAACTAATGTATGAAAAATTATTCTGGGGTTGATTAGAGTTTTGACTAATTGATGTGAGTTCTGAATTTGAATTATTATTATAATATTGAGAAAAAGTTGATGGTGACGTGGTGCCAAATAAGATCTCATTTGATAGTGAAGAAGGATAAGAATCATTAAGGAATAATTGTTTCAAAATATGGAGATTTCTCTGGTGAAAACCCTGGTCCGGAATGCGAAGAATTCGATTTTTCATCTGTTTGACCACGTTTACCTTCATAGACTCTTTATGGTATGACCAATAGTTTGAACACCCACCAGAGCTGATAGGTTTTCAATAGTGAATTGGATAAACTGATCATAACTATTAAAAATATCTACTATCTCGTCAACCCCAGACATATGTTATGCCAAGATAATATCATCAACATATTTTTTAAGTAAACATATATGAAAAGGTACTACATTTAAGACCGTATCAAGCAAGTCATCCATCACATAGTTTGCTAAAATGGGGCTAATTTTAGCGCCCATAGGTATACCAAAAGTTTGTTTATAAATATAATTATTAAAAGAGAAATATGTATTGTTGAAAAAATGGTTAATAAATTTATGAAATCATTTTCGTGATAAGTGCTAATATTATGCTCTTATGCAATACTCTAAATAAACATTGCTAAAGAGGGAGAAAACATCTAGTCTTGCAAGAACATAGTCTTCAGGAAGTTGAAATCTGTTGAATTTATTTAAAACTTCAAAAGAATCTTTAATATAATATGGATTTTCAGAATCATATGCCTTTGACAGAATGTCAGTCAAAAAAGATGCCAAAAGTTCAGTGGGATTATTTATGGATGCAACGTAGGTTTGTGCATTTTTGGTAATGCATAAAATTTTGAAATGACTCCTGTGTAATTGGTTAACTTCTCTTTTGTGACTTCATCAATTTGGTTGGTGGTGAAAAGATGTTTTACGAGTAAATTGCATTTATTTCGAACTTGAAGAGTAGGATCTTTATTGACAGATGTAAAGGAATCACAATTATTGATTATTCCAGAGGATAATTGAGAATACTGATCTTTTTTCATGACAACTGTGACATTTCCTTTGTCGGACCTTGTGACAACTAGGCTAGGATTCTGTTTAAGAAATATATTTGTTTTATTATATAAATTATGGTAAAATGGAGGGGAATGTTCGGAAGAATGTATACATAGTTAGTAACTAGGTAGTTAGGCCCGTTGGTAGAACGGGCAATTGCGGAATTTCTTTCTTGATCATCAGTGATCTTTGAAGTAACGCAATCAATGTCTGCTAAAATATTTTTAATAGAAAGATCCTGTTTTAAAATCGGTTGAATACTAAATTTTGGGCCTAAGGCTAAGAAATTTGAAATATCTTGAGGAATTGAGATGTCGGATGAGTTTTTTATCCAACAGGGTTGTGTATTAAGTTCATGAGAAGATTCTAATTGAATTAACTAACAATGTAAGTGAGGAAAAATTTTGTTTCATACTTTCAATCATCAACATTATTTTGTAGCTCCTTGATGATGACAACAACCGTTTGTCGAAATATTGGAAATATATTGTTATAAGAGTACACTTTCGCTTTTGCTGCTGTCCCAAATATAATTCCCGAGTTTTGTTCTTAACTTGTCAGCAAAGACTTCCTCTCCTCTATATGTATATATGAGTTCGGGTTGAACCGCGTCTGGAGTTTTGTTCTCGACGTTTCGGCTCCGATTTTGGAGCCGTTTTCAAGAGTAAATGTGACTTCACGCTGAGGTCTCAATCTGCCTACTCCTCAGGTGTTGTCACAGGGGACAAGGGTTTGTGACTTGACGCCGGGACCTCAATCTGCCTACTCCCCAGGTCTCGTCATGAGTTCTTTCTAAGGTCTCAATCTACTAGTTCGATCTAAGGAGTAGGTAAATATATATATATATATATATATATATATTGTTAGCATGAAGATTCTCACGGACGAAGTATGGTGAGTTGTTTTTTCGGGTTTCATTCCGTGTTCTGTGGTTTTGATCCTCTGAAGGATAATTATCACAACGTTTCGGCAAAGTCTCATTTGCCATCTTCTAGGTGATGATTGAGTTTCGACCTCCGAACTCGACTTATCATATATACATATATATATATATATATATATATATATATATATATATATATATATATATATTTATTTCAAATTGTGACTGTATGCGTTATGTAGAGAGACTTATTTGGGTTGCAGTCTGGGGATGACAATTAGGCTGTTCTCTTTGTTTTTGTCGAGCTTTCGAAAATGTTTATTTTCTTTTTCAAGACGCTACAATATGTAAATATATAATATGAATTACAATATATATATGTATACTTACAAAACTTGAAAATCAATTAAAATTATTAAAAATGAATGACATATTTTACGAAGATCGGGAAGTCACTTGACGGAAGTTGAGTCATATACAGAGTTATTATTTTTTAATTATCTACTGATATTATAATTGCAAATGAGGGAGTATTATATTCAATGAGGATGAGAGTTATCATTCGTATTCAGATTTTTATGTAGAATATAAGTATATATATTGCTCAGATCACTAATATCTGTTCGTTTATTCAAAACAATATCTTTTTTATTGGAGATGTGGACCATTTCTAGAAATAGTCTCTTGGTCAAATTGGTCTCCATATCTAAAATTTTAACATTTTCATAACTCAACCTATGATCTAAATCAATTGAATGTTCTGTCAATGCACTTGATCTTATATTCCTTCTGCAGTCACTCTTATGTCCAGTTAGTCTATCTTTCAAAAGTTGTTTTGTTTGACCGATGTATACTTTATCACAATCCATACATGGTATTTCATACACGACGTTGGATTTGGATGTTAGAGGAATAGGAGATTTCAATTTAGAATGTAAGTCAGATATTGTTTTAATATTAGTTCGAGCGATTTTTATGTTATGTTCACTGAATATATTAATTAATTTAGGCGTCAATTGATGAATGTTAGGTAATGTTTTGTAATAGAAACGATCTTCAGTAACTGGAATTATAGGTGAGGTAACACTATCAGAAGATGGGGTGCTGAAGAGAATTTTATTGACTAGAGAATTTGGATATGAATTTTCTAATAGTATAATTTCGAGTTCTTTCAAACATTCAATCCTTAAAGAGGGGTGGGATAACTTTTCTACTCTATTCTTGAAATTCTTTATTACATTGATTTTTGTTTTCATAGGATGATATGAATGATAATTTAACAATCTGTTGCTATCTATAGGTTTTCGGTACCATCTAGTTATGATTTCATTTCTTTCTGTCCTTATCAATCTCATATCTAGAAAGGGAACAGAGTTATTAGATTCTCTTCCTACAGTGAATTGAATATTTTCATCGTAGCTGTTGAATATCTCCAAAACTTCATCTACTTTTGATTGGGGAACAGAAAGGATGAGATCATCGACATACCTCTTCAGGAAGGGAAAATCGAAATCAATTCTTTTTGAACATTCATCAAGAAGATCATCAAGAACATAACTCGATATTATAGGAGAAATAGTTGATCCCATAGGTGTACCAAAAATTTGTTTGTAAATTTTTTTATCAAAAAGCATATATGTCGAATCGAAAATGAAATCAATAACTTCCATGAAAGTATTTTCGTCGAACTGGCAGTATTCTGATATAATGTTCCACTTTTTCTTAATACTCATTTTGAAGGAATCTCAAACAATGGACCAAACTGAACACCAAATTAGCAAAAATGAATAACAGAAGAGTATTTCTTTTGAGATGTAGACAACACAAGATCTTTCCAAAACATATTTCCAATGGAATGAGAACCATAAACAATCTTCTACATTATGATCAAGGACAAGTGGGAAGACAGATACATAATTTCAATTCGAAAATGAGGTTGAAAATTCTGAATCTTGAAATCAGTGTCACAGTCATTACTATAAAAACAACTAACGAAGAGATGGCCAAAATCCAAGACCATTTGCATAGATCGCTACCTTCACATGTATTCAATGAGTATGAAAGAAGATCGAATATCAAATATAATAGAAAATTCCATGAAATTAAAAAACGAAATCTCATAAAATTTGAACAGCTGAAAAAAGAAAATTTTGAACAAATCACTTATCAAAGTAAATGGTTCAAAAATTTAACAAATTTGGAAATACCAATTGAAATTCAAAATTTCTTATCTCTTGGTCCTAAATTCAGTGTTTGTCCCACTAATAAAGACATCAGATTTGATTTACTACTAGCTAGTTTAGAAGATATTATTCATGATTTCAATGATGAAAATAAAAATTTATATAGAGCTCAGTTCACTAATATCATCACCAATTTCATTCACAAAAATAATGGTAGCCAAGAACAACTCGCCAAAATTTTCCAAAAATCCAAAAAATTTCTCAAGGATAACCCAGAAGTCTGTTTGGTTAATAGTGATAAGGGTAATGTTACTGTTGTGATGTATATTGAAGATTATAATCGAAGGAGTAACTTATTACTTGAGGATGAAAAATACTATAAACAACTGAATCGTGATCCAACCTCAACTCTTCAACAAAAAGCTAACCAACTCGTAAACAAACTGAAAAATAAAAAGATAATAGATGATACTACTGCAAAATCCTTGACAATAAAAAACTCTACTGCACCAAGGTTTTATACTCTTCCAAAGATTCATAAACCTTCACTAGCAATGAGACCAATCACTTCAACTATCGATTCACCAAATAGCAAATTAACCAAGCTAGTTACCAATATTCTCACAACAGCTTACAATACTCAAAATTCATTTCATGTTAGTGACTCATTTGAATTCAGTGAATTCATCAATAATATAATCCTTCCACAACAATTTGTCATCATTAGCCTAGATGTTATATCCCTCTTCACGAACCTCCCAAAAAGTTTGGTCAAAATGAGTATTAAGAAAAAGTGGAACATTATATCAGAATACTGCCAGTTCGACGAAAATACTTTCATGGAAGTTATTGATTTCATTTTCGATTCGACATATATGCTTTTTGATAAAAAAATTTACAAACAAATTTTTGGTACACCTATGGGATCAACTATTTCTCCTATAATATCGAGTTATGTTCTTGATGATCTTCTTGATGAATGTTCAAAAAGAATTGATTTCGATTTTCCCTTCCTGAAGAGGTATGTCGATGATCTCATCCTTTCTGTTCCCCAATCAAAAGTAGATGAAGTTTTGGAGATATTCAACAGCTACGATGAAAATATTCAATTCACTGTAGAAAGAGAATCTAATAACTCTGTTCCCTTTCTAGATATGAGATTGATAAGGACAGAAAGAAATGAAATCATAACTAGATGGTACCGAAAACCTATAGATAGCAACAGATTGTTAAATTATCATTCATATCATCCTATGAAAACAAAAATCAATGTAATAAAGAATTTCAAGAATAGAGTAGAAAAGTTATCCCACCCCTCTTTAAGGATTGAATGTTTGAAAGAACTCGAAATTATACTATTAGAAAATTCATATCCAAATTCTCTAGTCAATAAAATTCTCTTCAGCACCCCATCTTCTGATAGTGTTACCTCACCTATAATTCCAGTTACTGAAGATCGTTTCTATTACAAAACATTACCTAACATTCATCAATTGACGCCTAAATTAATTAATATATTCAGTGAACATAACATAAAAATCGCTCGAACTAATATTAAAACAATATCTGACTTACATTCTAAATTGAAATCTCCTATTCCTCTAACATCCAAATCCAACGTCGTGTATGAAATACCATGTATGGATTGTGATAAAGTATACATCGGTCAAACAAAACAACTTTTGAAAGATAGACTAACTGGACATAAGAGTGACTGCAGAAGGAATATAAGATCAAGTGCATTGACAGAACATTCAATTGATTTAGATCATAGGTTGAGTTATGAAAATGTAAAAATTTTAGATATGGAGACCAATTTGACCAAGAGACTATTTCTAGAAATGGTCCACATCTCCAATAAAAAAGATATTGTTTTGAATAAACGAACAGATATTAGTGATCTGAGCAATATATATACTTATATTCTACATAAAAATCTGAATACGAATGATAACTCTCATCCTCATTGAATATAATACTCCCTCATTTGCAATTATAATATCAGTAGATAATTAAAAAATAATAACTCTGTATATGACTCAACTTCCGTCAAGTGACTTCCCGATCTTCGTAAAATATGTCATTCATTTTTAATAATTTTAATTGATTTTCAAGTTTTGTAAGTATACATATATATATTGTAATTCATATTATATATTTACATATTGTAGCGTCTTGAAAAAGAAAATAAACATTTTCGAAAGCTCGACAAAAACAAAGAGAACAGCCTAATTGTCATCCCCAGACTGCAACCCAAATAATTCTCTATATACATATATATATATATATATATATATATATATATATATATATATATATATATATATATATATATATATATATATATATATATATATATATATATATATATATATATATATATATATATATATATATATATATATATATATATATATATATATATATATATATTCCCAGCGCCAAAGTACTGAATACATTATAATTGAACTATTATAACAGCGTCATTAGGATATACTCAAGAAAACAATTACTATTCATTCAGGTAATATATAAATGAAGATTCTCAATCTTCGTTTATATCTTCATTTTCTTTTTCTGTGGAGCCCCTCTTCAAAAATCAAGTAATTTATGGTGGTCATTATTACAACGAAACATTCCTTGATTTTCTGTTGTTAGAATCTCATATATAATCATCCCAATAAAAGATCATACAAACACATAATTATATAAGAATGTGATCAACATTTGACGCCTGACCCTCGTAGACACACTTTCGTGTATATATTTTGTTCGCGCTGCTAACTGTCCTTCGTATAACGTATTTCTGCAGGCAGCCACATGATTTACGTCCGCTCACAAAAAACGCAGCACATTTCTACATCGAAGGAGTTAACAGACTTATTAGTATATCTATGGACGATGGTTATGCGAAGTTTTCAACTACTGTTACTCTATTGTTGCGCAGCCGCTTCTACCACAGTAAAAGATAACCAGTAGTTTCAGTTTCGGTCGGTCCCTTTGATGTTCGTGTCCCACAGTTTCGTTTTTTTTAGACGAGTGCGCATCCTGCAGTTTCACGCCCGGAGTGGATAAGCCACGCCCCCCAACGTTTTCATGAGAAATACACTGCACGCCGCTTGCAAACTTGATATAAACTGCTCTGCAAAACTGCGAAAATTTGAGGAATCCAGCTCGTGATTTCAATTCCTGATAATAATAATGTGCGCTATTAATTTCGGTTCACTGTTCGCAAATCTGAAGTTGAAACACAGCGTACTCAACTTTTTTCGGAAATTACCATTCGAATATCCAATATCATTTTACAATTATTTGATGTTTATATGAATATAGCATACACAAAAAAAGAGAAAGAGTGTAATTTATATTTTATTTTAAATTTTCGAGAGTTTGTATGTCTCAGGAAAAACTTAGTATACGATGTTTTATTTGTTTGACTGAATTTTTTTTTAAGGATTGCTTATAACAAGAGTGGTAATTTATAATTTTCCACTGCTTATTGGTTCTCTGTACTTTCCGCACGGTTTTCAATGAGCAGTCAAATCCGTGAATTCTGAAGATTTACAGATGTAATTACTAATTTCTCTTCCTTATTGATATAAGTCACACAAAAACTGAACTGAAAGTTTGAAGCAGATCGGCTAAGCTGTTCGATTTTCAAAAATAAAAGAAAACACGTCCAGAATGAGATTTATTTGAGAAAGGTACCGACAATAAAATTCTCGGAAGGTTTGAAATCGTGTCTGAAAGAATTATTTTGTTAATAAATAGATTCGAAATTCATTCATTCATTCATTCGTTCTATTCATTACCTGAAAGAATGACCGAATGCCAATTTTATATTTGTCAAAGACAGAGAGTTCACTCCTCAAACGACATTAACTTTACGAAAATACCAAAATTCTTCAGAACTTGTGATAAAAAAATTATTGAAAAATATGGAGTTTTAATCACAAAAACGTCGAACGAGCATTCGACACTAAAAAGCAAATATATACTGCTGCAACAGTGGAGTTCATTTCCCATAGGGTATGCAAGCTTTCATACACATTTTTGAGAAACGGATTGCATAGCCAAATATCAAACATGTAATAAACAAAACATGAATACAGTTGCATTTTTGCATTGTTGTGAAATGAAAACATGGTTTCAGCATAAGTTCGTATCTATAATAAGTACTAACTTATCGACATTTTTTTCAAATAAACGATAATTATCGTTATTTCTTTATTTCAACATGAAAGTTATTGTAAATTCATGTGAACTTTTTATAGAAACAATATTAATACAGACTGTCTAAAGCGAAATGTAGGATTAGTCAGGCAACTCAATATACACGATCTGATGTTCACATAATTAATAATAACTTTTATTTCCCAAGAAACTCACGAAGTTTATAGAAGGGAAAAAATAACTCTAAGAAGATTATACACCGAAGGGGAAAAAAAGGTCAATGAAATCAGACTCTTTCATTGTAGGAAATGAAAAAAATTATGGTAATAAAAAAATAAATGAAAAATTGGCAATTATGAAATCAGACTCTTTCATTGTAGGAAATGAACAAAATTATGGTAATAAAAAAATAAATGAAAAATTGGCAATTATCTATTTAATTAAATGTTTTTTTAAGTTGGCTTTGAAACGGAGTTTTCTGTATTTCTTTATTGCAACAATTAAATGTTTTTTTAAGTTGGCTTTGAAACGGAGTTTTCTGTATTTCTTTATTGCAACTGGTAATCTATTATACAAAATGATTTCTGTGTGATAAATTGTCTGTCGTCCTATGTTAGATTTGAATTTCATCGTTGATATTTAATAAAATAGGTGGTCATAGGAATAATATATGTGCAAAAGCAAATTACACTTTCATTTTGAGAATTGGATTATCTGGATTTGAAGTGGAAGTAAAAATGTTAGTGCATAAAATGTTCTATTGTACATTGTAGGTTTATCCTTCATAGTGAAGTTGAAGCCAAAATTACTATTGCATAAATCCACCTTAAGAATAGTCAGAAACTAATTTGCAAGATCAGCAGTTGATGTATGTCATTAAATAAGTTTATAAAATGAATTCTTGAGAGTTTTATTCACTTTTTTTATTTCATTTCATTACATGGCAAATCATATAATTTTTGTGTATAAAACTGGTGCATGTTATTAGATCTAGTCTGTTTGTTATCAGTATAAATAAATAAATAAAATAATACAATATATGTATATTGTTGAGAAAACATGTTAACATACCTGTTTCTGATATTTTCAAAATTGAAAATAAGTTTTGTTAACATAAGCAAAACTAAAGAACGAAAAAATATGATACAAATTCAAACATTAATCAATGCTGAATAATTTCAACAGGAACGATTGAAATATCCTAATTTCAGATTTAAGAATACATCCTTTTGAAGAAATATGAAGCAAAATACATTAGGTAATCTTCTGAACATAAGTTTTCAAGCCACCCAATTACTTTTCAGAGTACAAACAGAAAACATGCTAATGAAGAAACTAGATAATTTACATTAAGTTGATGAAATTGCACAAACTACATACAGTTAATTTCAATACAATTAGAGAAGTTTTCATATATATTACTACCTACTTCATGGTATATTAGGGGTTATTTAAAGAAATAAGAATGCATCAAATTAGACTAGGTATACCAACAATAAAGGACATTAAAATGAAAATGATTTTTCAGAATGGAAGAAATAGATGAAATATTTCATCACTTTTGATATTATAAAACAGATTAGATTTGATCGACATTTCGTACATGCATAAAATACAATGTCTGTTCTTCTCAAGAAACATTTCCACCTTGATTTTCAATGTGGAAAATATAAAATCGTTAAAACCAATTTCGTGTGACTCTAAATAATGTTGATTTGCTAGACAGGCAAAAAATTCCTGATAAATACTTATAAACTTAGGGCCTAGGAAATATATTGTTAATGCGAACTTCTTATAATCATTGGAGTACCATGAACCTTTTTTAGATTTACTAATATGTTCAATTTGAGCTTTCAAAAAAGTTGCTAAAGATGGTGAACAATATTGATTCACAAATTCCACAACTTCTTCGCCCGAAATGTTTCTGTTGGCAGGGTTAATCCGATCTGTAGAGTTCCTCCTAAGATGTCTTATTCTATTTCTCAGGTGGATTTTTCTTGGCGTATTCTTGGATAGAGACGTTGAGGTCTGTGTGCCTATGTCTGAAAAATAAAACTGTTGGAGAATCTATATATAAGAAAAGAGATGAGGGTAAATCTAGTGGTTAGCATATCGGCCTATCAAGCGGAAGGCCGGGGTTCGAATCCTCGCCGGGCCACCGTGCTGGGTAATCGCACGTTAAAAGGTAAGGCCTCGTTGATCCATTGCTCGCACAAGTTTCGATTTCTGAGGGTTGACGTTCGTCAGCTGGTCAACGGAAACGAACAATTTTAGAACAATTTTTTTAAATCTACACCAATATAATTGACTGGGGTAGGTACAATCAACAATGTTGATGCACCTTTTTTTAATATCATCAGGAACTGAACTTCAAAATGATTATATTTCAAGCAAAGTATTCACTAGTAGTTCATGACAGAAATGATGTTTATGAAAGGTTCAACCAGAAAGTGGAGCACTACTTCTATAATACTCAATAATAAAGTCAATACATTTTTTTTAAATTGAAACTTTTTCAGAGATCAATTACCCCAACACCAAACTGATATTATTTGCACTCGACGCCCGTTCTGTTTACAAGGTTAGCATCGTCAGAATTTTTTTTCTGAATATGCTAACCTTGTTAGCGAAACACGCTTCGAGTGCAAATAATATCAGTTTGGTGTTAGGGTACACGATCTCTGAAAAGAAATTGGACTGAAAACACCTATAAAAAACATACCTTCTGCATTACGTTCTGTATCACTGTTACTTGAGGTGTCCTTTATATTGTCTTCATCATCATCACAACTGATACTAAGACAAGTCTCCCAATTCATAGACACATCACAGTTGGGTTCTTGGCTTGTACTTGGAAGCGACATATCAGAAGCTTCATTTTGAACAGAACTGGAACTTGAAAGAGGTACTGTTTTCAGATCAATTTCTGTTTGGAGAATATCGGAAGTTCCCGGGATATTCTCTGAAAAAAAATCATACATCAAAAATATGCAGAATTCTACATGATACCAACGCAAATGACACTTTCCATCTATAAAATGCAGGATTTAGATTACACGTCATGGAGAGTTTATGGCCAAATGAGCAAAGGCGCTTGATTTGTGCTTGATTCACTTTTCTCACTGCTAGTTCATGCCCAAGCCACAACAGAAAATTTTCAGGATGACCCTATGTGATAAGCAATTGTTGGTTGCCTAGATATCAATCCTAGTAGATGAGGTCTATTTATTCTCAACACTGTAAATTTTCTCTGTTCCTTATTTGAGTGTTCGACAAAAATATATAATGATATTAAAAAAAAGTTCGAAAGGAATTCAACGAATAATAGCTCGTCAGCCTGCAAAAAAGTAAGTTTTTTGTTGAGAAAAAATGAATAAAAAAAAACGGGCCTCGACTATATCAAATATAAATATTTGTTCACATAACGACACTGCTCCTGACCTATTCGGAAAAAATTCTGTACATATGTATGCTTCAAGTTACCCAAATTAAGTTGAAGGAATGCATTTACGTAGGAAAGTAAAGATACAGCATATAGCTTATAAAATTATATATATTTTACCTGATGCTTTGGGTTGGCTGATGCTGTCTAATTCCACTTCTATCAATCTGGTAGGGATAGCGTTCAGCTTCAATTTGTTTTTCTGAATACTGGAAAACATGCAATCCTCAAAGTGTGCACTACAGACTCTGTATCTCTTGTAGCAATCCTCTGCAGAGCAATTGTCCAATTTCGATTTGTGAAGTTTCAACTTCCATTCATTGCATCTAAAAAATAAATCATCAACGTTAGAGATATATGAGTATCGAAACAGTGAAGTTGTTCTTTCTGAGAAAAGTTCAACAATATCTGTTCAATGTGGTGAGTACATGAAATCACTGAGAATAAGGTGAGAAGGTATAACAAAAAGATAGAAACGAAAATGTCAACTTCTAATGAAATCGACGATAATTCATTGCCTACAATGATAATATTAACGCCTTGGATTCAGTGGAATTGTTTCAACTCACCTCTTTTCATCTTTCGGAAATCTGAAGAAGCTGATTTGGGGATTTTTCTTCGAATTACTTGAACAAATCACACAATAATTCGATGCTTTCTTCAAATTGTCAGCCATCGTCGATCTAGATTTCAGCAAAGCACAGAAGAATTCACAAACAATAAACCAGTTAACATATGATCTATAAATCATCAATTGTTTAGCAAAGCTAATCTGTGGAGATAATTTGAACACAATAAAAGATCATACAGGACAAACGTGGCCCTAAAAAATCTTGTTACAGTAAACAGTAAACATAATACACCAGACATTGAAATTATATGTACAACCTGTTACCTGTTAGCAGTGTTGCCAATATCAAATAAAATTTGTCTGTGTTCTGTTAATTATAAGAGTGATCGAATGGAATTCGAATAATAAACATATTAACTCAATTTAAAAAGAAGGCTTGGGCTTTCAGATATTGACCCATACATATTTCATATATTTCGGCGCGCATAATACGAAAAAGTTGCCTTTCAAAATTTGAAAAGTAGCAGATTTAGGAACATTTTAAACAAGCTGCAAGCATTGCTCAAAAAATGAGTGATCCATTGCGCATCCAACAATTTCCCTTCCGGAGTCGATCATGCGCGCTCTGGATCGAAACACGAAGTGAAATTACTGGTTATCCTTTACTGTGCTTCTACTCTGAGATATAGTACATGTCTCTTGGGGAAATAGTTCATACAGAAAAATTAATGGAAAAATCTGAAAACATCTTTATTAGTGAAAGCATTCTAGTCATTATATGAGTTTTACAGTGTGTGTTTAGTCTATAGTTCTCCTTAGTTTTCATGAGGAATCGACTACAAAAAAATTATATATATATATATAAATATATATATATATATATATATATATATATATATATATATATATATATATATATATATATATATATATATATTGTTAGCATGAAGATTCTCACGGACGAAGTTTCATTCCGTGTTCTGTGGTTTTGATCCTCTGAAGGATAATTATCACAACGTTTCGGCAAAGTCTCATTTGCCATCTTCTAGGTGATGATTGAGTTTCGACCTCCGAACTCGAATATATATATATATATATATATATATATATATATATATATATATATTCCCAGCGCCAAAGTACTGAATACATTATAATTGAACTATTATAACAGCGTCATAAGGATATACTCAAGAAAACAATGAATTACTATTCATTCAGGTAATATATAAATGAAGATTCTCAATCTTCGTTTATGTCTTCATTTTCTTTTTCTGTGGAGCCCCTTTTCAAAAATCAAGTAATTTATGGTGGTCATTATTACAACGAAACATTCCTTGATTTTCTGTTGTTAGAATCTCATATATAATCATCCCAATAAAAGATCGTGTGGCGCTGGGTTATATACATAACCAAATAATTGGACCATATTTTTTTAGAGAAAATTTGAACGCAGCCATGTACAGAAATTTCATTATGAATCAGTTGTCTGAAGTTTTGGATAATCTGCCTCTAAGTGTTAGACGAAATTTGTGGTATCAGCTTGACGGGGCACCGATCCACCAAACGGTAGAAGTGAAACAGTGTCTCAAGGTAGATTCATGCAACGATCATTATAATAACATTAACATTACACTATCATTACATTTTCACTAATAAAATGTTGCCGTTCATGCAACTCTCATTACATTATGAAACTGTTGTTTAAATCTTTATGTTTTTCATTTAAAGGATGTTCATATTGACGAACTAATTCTATTAAAGCACCTTGATCCGTTATATTGCTGAATACTAATAATATAAACACAAAAATAAAAATAACATAACCAAAAACCGTCAAATGACACGTCACTGCACATGCGCAATTGCTGTTTTCACTAAGATTCGTAATTTAATGAAAATAAAGTTAAAAGTTGCCAACTTCTTAGTGCGACTAATGTAAATGTAATGTACTAATGTGTTGCATGAACGCTTCCACTATAAAATGGGTGTTCAACTTTTCCTAATGATAATGTAATGTTAATGTAATTATAATGATTGTTGCATGAACCGGCCTTCAGTCAGATGTTCAGGGGCAAAGTGATAGGACGAGATTGGGAAGATTATTGGCCACCAAGATCACCGGACTTATCTCCGATGGACTTTTTTCTATGGGGTCATCTGAAACAAAAAGTGTATAAGCACAGACCATTTGCAAACAAAGAACATTTGGAGAATACCATTCGGGAGTGTTGTTCTAACATAAATCCCCTATTTATTAAAAATGCCACCAAGTCTGTGAATGAAAGGACTATAATTTGTATAGAACGGGAAGGACGGCATACTGAATGATGAATTCGGGTTCTTTATAAGATTATTGAGATAAATCAATGAATGTTATGATGTTTTGTTGTGAATTTGGTTATAGTTATTTTGTTTTAATGTTATTTACACACCTAATGGTGAAAATAAAAAATATAAGATTTATGAAATTAACTCAAGAAGCGTTATTATTTGCTCGATAACTACATCTAACAGTTTACATCCAACAGTCACACTGTTGGGTGTAAACTGCATCAAAATATTTGGAACTCATCTGCAGCTAATGGGATACAAGTCTGCTAAAAAAAGGAATACGAGTGTAATAAGAATAAAGAGAAATACGTTTTTTCGATTACTGACATATTAACGTCCATACATCGAAAAACCGAATCAGTTTAACAATGAAATGAAAAAACTAGATGAACTTTGCAACAACAAAGACGAATTTCTGGAGGTGTATTCATTTCTTTTTCTGGTAACAGGCCAATGCGGGTATTTTCTGGGCAAGATATGACATTGAAGTCTCGTATTCATCAAAATTATGAAATTTGAATCATGCCAAGTCAAATTTTCATTATATCTATTAATAAAAAAAACTTCCATATGTCGCGAACTTTATGTGTGACACTGTATATATATATATATATATGAATATGTGCTCGGATAGGCTTCCGCGGTCGGATATGTGCTCTCTGGAACTTCCGGTTGAACCGCGTCTGGAATTTTTCTTCTTTTGACGTTTCGGCTCCCACTTTGGAGCCATTCTCAAGACTGCTTGACTTGATGGCGAGGCCTAAGTCTCCTTAACCCCCAGGTAGATGGAGGAATGGTATTTATAGCTGTATGAAAATCCTACGTTGTTGAAACTGTCGGACTGTATACAGGTCTGGTTTGAGAAGGATTAATTAATGGATTTGTTCGAAGGGATAATAATGGTTTCAAGGAATTGGGGTGTCTTTGTGAGTCGTCTCGTTTGTTGAGGCATTGAGGGCGTTTTTCAATTTCTATTGCTTCGCGAATGATTCTGGAGTGGAGTGTCTTTGCTGTGGCAATGGTCTTCGTGTTGTTGAAGTCAATTTTGTGTCCGGTTTCGTGGTGGTGTTTGAAGAGAGTCGAGGTCATGTCCGAATTACGTACTGCTAGTTCGTGCTCGTAGGACCTGTTTGATACTCGTCGGTTCGTCTGTCCTATATATGTTCTCGGGCAATTGTGGCAAGGAATTTATTATAGGAATATATTCCTACCCCCAGATCCAGAGAACCATCCAACGCCAAGACACCCGCTTCTCGCATCCCAAACCACCGGACGACCCGGCTGATCGCCCGAAAGCTTTCCTTCCTTTCATTCGGGGTGTCACTGATTAAGTGAGCCGAATTCTGACATAATACGACATCAGGACAGTTTTCACAGCAAACAATCAAATATCCTCTTTCCTGCGCTCACCTAAAGATACAATACCCAACGAATCACAAGGAATATATGAAATTCCTTGCCACGACTGCCCGAGAACATATATAGGATAGACGAACCGACGAGTATCAAACAGGTCCTACGAGCACGAACTAGCAGTACGTAATTCGGACATGACCTCGACTCTCTTCAAACACCACCACGAAACCGTACACAAAATTGACTTCAACAACACGAAGACCATTGCCACAGCAGAAACACTCCACTTCAGAATCATTCGCGAAGCAATAGAAATTGAAAAACGCCCTCAATGCCTCAACAAACGAGACGACTCACAAAGACTCCCCAATTCCTGGAAACCATTATTATCCCTTCGAACAAATCCATTAATTAATCCTTCTCAAACCAGACCTGTATACAGTCCGACAGTTTCAACAACGTCGGATTCTCATACAGCTATAAATACCATCCCTCCATCTACCAAACCACAATCTTCACTCTGCCAAGATGAGTGCTGGGGGTTAAGGAGACTTAGGCCTCGCCACCAAGTCAAGCAGTCTTGAGAATGGCTCCAAAGTGGGAGCCGAAACGTCGAAAGAAGAAAAATTCCAGACGCGGTTCAACCGGAAGTTCCATATATATATATATATATATATATATATATATATATATATATATATATATATATATATATATATATATATATATATATATATATATATATATATATATATATATATATATATATATATATATATATATATATATATATATATATATTTGCTGTAGTGAGGTTGCAGTCAAAAAAAGGGGCTGAATTTACAAAGAAAACTCTTTGTTATACGTCGAGCTTTCGGTAATGTTTATTACCTTCTTCGGGACAACTATAAAATGGTTGATTACAATATATATATATATATATATATATATATATATATATATATATATATATATATATAAGTTATTTTATAAATGGAGTACTTACTAACGTGAGATTGAAATGAAATTGGATCAGAACAAACAGAAAATACATGAATGAAATGAAATGACAAGTTTACTCAATCAAGGCGGAATATTTTGGTTAACGGGTGTTATATTTTTTTCGTTGAAAAGTAATAAATAAGTATATATCTGACTGAGGTTGTTCAAGTCGGTTCGTTTATTCATAGAATGTTGTTCTTTATGAATATGAACCATTTCTAGAAATATTCTTTTCGAAAGATTCTTCTCTGTGTCCAAGATTTCAGTATTCTCATAATCCATTCGATGATCATTACGATTCACATGTTCCGATAAGGCACACGAATTGATGTTTCTTCTACAGTCGCTTCTGTGTGAAATTATGCGACTACTGAGATTCCTAGCTGTTTGACCAATATACGTCTGATTACAATCTAGACAGGGAATTTTATAAACAATATTAGATTTCTGTTTTTTTAAAATTGAAGATTCAACTTTGGAATGTGATATAGAAATAGTATTCATGAATTTCTTCGTGATTTTAACGTTTTCATTCTTCAGCACATTGATTAATTTAGGAGTGAGTTCATGAATGAATGGTAGAGATCTGAATATGGTGGTTTGTGACGGATTAGGAATTATGTTCGTGATACGTGATTGATTATCATTGGAAAATAGTAAATTATTAATGAGATATTTGGGATACGAATTTTCTAGCAAAATATCACGTAATTCTATCAAACAATTCTGGCGTATGCTGGGATGACTTAATTTAACGACTCTACTTTCAAGCGAAGTGACCATATTTATTTTCATTTTATAGGGATGATATGAATGAAAATTAAGAAAACGATTACTACATATCGGTTTTCTATACCATCTGGTGATTATTTTGTTTTCCTCAGTTCTAATCAGTTTCATATCTAAGTATGGTATACAATTGTCTATTTCTTCTTCGACAGTGAATTGAATATTGTCATCATGAGAATTGAACAAACTCAAAACATCGTTTATTCTATCGGAAGGTACTGAAAGAATCAAATCATCCACATATCTTTTCACAAAAGGAACATTGAAAGGAAGTAAAGGTAAGCAGTTATCAAGAAGATCGTCTAAAGCATAGTCAGCTAAAATCTGAGATATTTTTGAACCCATAGGTGTGCCAAATATTTGTTTATAAAATTTGTTTCCGAAAACGAAATAAGTAGAATCGAATATGAAATCTGATAATTTGAAAAAAGTTGATTTGTCTAAATTACAAAAGATTTTTACAAATACCCACTTTTTTTCGATACAATCTTTAACAGTTGCGAGAGGTAAATTTGTAAATAAGGAAATAGATGCTACTATTGGTCTCATTGATGCTCCTAACAGTAGATTGGCTAGTTTTTCAACCAATGAACTTACACAGGCTTATGAAACTGATAATAATCCCTATTTCATCAGAGACTCTTTTTCATTCAGTGAATTCATTGATGAATATCAACTACCATTTAATTATGTCATCATCAGCTTAGATGTGGTTTCCTTATTTACAAATTTACCTCTCGCAACTGTTAAAAATTGTATCGAAAAAAAGTGGGTATTTGTAAAAAACTTTTGTAATTTAGACAAATCAACTTTTTTCAAATTATTAGATTTCATTTTTGATTCTACTTATTTCATTTTCGAAAACAAATTTTATGAACAAATATTTGGCACACCTCTGGCTTCAAAAATATCTTCGATTCAAGCTGACTATGCTTTAGACGATCTTCTTGATAACTGCTTACCTTTACTTCCTTTCAATGTTCCTTTTGTGAAAAGATATGTGGATGATTTGATTCTTTCAGTACCTTCCGATAGAATAAACGATGTTTTGAGTTTGTTCAATTCTCATGATGACAATATTCAATTCACTGTCGAAGAAGAAGTAGACAATTGTATACCATACTTAGATATGAAACTGATTAGAACTGAGGAAAACAAAATAATCACCAGATGGTATAGAAAACCGATATGTAGTAATCGTTTTCTTAACTTTCATTCATATCATCCCTATAAAATGAAAATAAATATGGTCACTTCGCTTAGAAGTAGAGTCCTTAAATTAAGTCATCCCAGCATACGCCAAAATTGTTTGATAGAATTACGTGATATTTTGCTAGAAAATTCGTATCCCAAATATCTCATTAATAATTTACTATTTTCCAATGATAATCAATCACGTATCACGAACATAATTCCTAACCCGTCACAAACCACCATATTCAGATCTCTACCATTCATTCATGAACTCACTCCTAAATTAATCAATGTTCTGAAGAATGAAAACATTAAAATCACGAAGAAATTCATAAATAATATTTCTATATTACATTCCAAAGTTAAATCTTCAATTTAAAAAAAACAGAAATCTAATATTGTTTATGAAATTCCCTGTCTAGATTGTAATCAGACGTATATTGGTCAAACAGCTAGGAATCTCAGTAGTCGCATAATTTCACACAGAAGCGACTGTAGAAGAAACATCCATTCGTGTGCCTTATCGGAACATGTGAATCGTAATGATAATCGAATGGATTATGAGAATACTGAAATCTTGGACACAGAGAAGAATCTTTCGAAAAGAATATTTCTAGAAATGGTTTATATTCATAAAGAACAACATTCTATGAATTAACGAACCGACTTGAACAACCTCAGTCAGATATATACTTATTTATTACTTTTCAACGAAAAAAATATAACACCCGTTAACCAAAATTTTCCGCCTTGATTGAGTAAACTTGTCATTGTCATATCATTTCATTCATGTATTTTCTGTTTATTCTGATCCAATTTCATTTCAATCTCACGTTAGTAAGTACTCCATTTATAAAATAACTTATATATATATATATATATATATATATATATATATATATATATATATATATTGTAATCAACCATTTTATAGTTGTCCCGAAGAAGGTAATAAACATTACCGAAAGCTCGACGTATAACAAAGAGTTTTCTTTGTAAATTTAGCCCCTTTTTGTGACTGCGACCTCACTACAGCAAGAGCAAGACCTATACTCGAACCAGTCACGAAATCATTATTCTATATATATATATATATATATATATATATATATATATATATATATATATATATATACCAAGAAATTTATCTTGCTCATGATACCACCATGAGAGTGGCGTTTCAATCAAGGTTCTCTTGCCCTGTTATTCCAGTTTCCTTATATCTGAGTCATTTACACTATTCTCAATTCATGTGCATGTCTGCATGGGTGACAAAAACTGCTTCACCAGTTGATTTATCCATATCATTCGAACAACGCCAACATTTGCGCTACACCAGTGTGGTAGAACAAAATGTAGAAAATTGTTTTTATTTCCATTGAAACCGCTTTCCGAGCATGGAGGGTTATATAATAAAAAACGTTGTCGCTATTTCCTTCCAGATTCTCATTTTTTCTTTTTTGATCCCCAGTTCATCCCTCTCATTTCATATTGTTCAAATCGCTCGATACTCGAAAGTTTCATAGTGGTTGAGAGGAAGCGTTCGGTTGCTTGTTTGGAATCAAGATGAAGCATAACCCTGACATAGAATTCTTTCAGAAATTGATCCCTGGCAAAACGTGCGTCCAATCGGTCGACAGATTTGCCTTAATTCGAACCAAATGACGGAGAATTCTCGTATAATTTCATGTCCACAGTCTGTTGCCTGTAGTAGATACTGGAATTCAATATTTGGAATCATTTCTTCCTGCTCATGGATTTTGCGGAACTGGTCTCAAAAACAAATTTGGTTGCTATCTCAGTTCTAGTTGAGGAAGTCAAAATTTCCTTCTGGTGTCTTCAGTGACTTTTATAGAAACCCTTACCTGATCCCCTTGTTACATCCCACTGATAACGACTTCGCATATGGATCGATAGTTCATGATTTCGTCTCTGAATGAGTCAATTTGGTAGCCCTCCTCCCTATCTCTCTCATTCAGTGTAGATATTATATCACTTTCATTTTCTAGTTGTTGTTTGAAAGTGCGTCAACTTACCTACGATAGGCTTGGTATCAGATATCCGGTAGAAGAATCGGTGGATTATTGTTAGGATGGCATTCTTGAAAGATTTGTGATCGTCCTTTTTTATATTAAATCATTATTCATTTACAAAATTCCCTATTCAACTATTTCCAGAAGTCACATAGCTCATATGAAAAATACAGTAGGTTTTAGTTATATGAAATGGAAAAACACTGAATCTAAACTAGGTAAGTAGTAACTATTTTTCAAAAAGACCAATTGTTCCGAGGCAGTTTGTTGTCAAATATCACCGCAACATCTTTCACCTGTAGGTCTGATTTCTTTTTCTCGAACCATTTTTTTAGTGATCGTTGGTAACTACTCCTTCACCCACCGATTCCAAAATATTTTAGGCTTATCTCCCAGAATATGCATTGCCTCCCCAAATTCGGATTTTTAGTTTCACGTATGCCTATTCCTTCGACGTTACTCTGGGGACCAATCAAGAAATGATCATCTTGGTTATCTGAAGGGACAAACGTGTATTTCACAATTTGTTCAGCTTCATATCTCAATCTGATAAAGGATTCCATTGAAGACCTAAAATTTCCGATGTAGAATAAGTTCCTCAGACAAATGAGAAAGGGGCGAATTGAAAATGGGAAGGATTGAGATGTTTTAATGAATCAGGGTGATTGCTGGACCATTTTTGAAGTTCAAAACAGCCCTTCTGCATTAAATCAATCAGCTTTTTCTGGGTTTCTATAGCATATGATAAAGAATCACAGCCTGACACTACGTCATCCAGGTATGTGTCCTGTTCCAGAATTTTTGAGGCACGAGGATTGCTGAATTGTGCTGCATTTGTAGAAAATAACTGGGAATTTCATGTTGAAGTGGTAGAGGTAACAATATTACCCGACGAACTCTTATTTCGAGGTGAAGATGTTTCAAAGAAGACTTCCTACAAATTAAGTTTGAGAAACACGTACGGGATGAGTGCTTGACACCAAGACAATTAGTGTACCATCTTTAATGAGGTTATATCTTTCAGTAGGAGTTTTGGATTCAAACGAAGGACAATTGTGAAAAGTATGGTCGTTTTCACAAAGTGGACAGACTGGTCGAAAGTTATTTGTAAAAAATGCGTTACTAGATCTTACTCAATTGGAAGAACTTGAGGGAGCTGATACTAGTTTGAATCCAGAATCTGATGACTTTGAAAGATTAGAAGTAGACAACGCAACTTCACTAGCTGCAGAACACTGTTGTTCCGTATCAGTAGACTTCATTTCACAGCTGAGTTGAAATGTAGTAGCAGCTGCAGAGTCTAGTCTATCGAATAGCATATTAAAGAGAATGAAATCCCATTGCTCCATTGGGTAACCCATAACGTGTAAAATAGAAACATTTTCACTGAAAGTATTTACTGTATTCCTCAAAATCAAGGGGTTCAATGAATTTAAACATTTTTTTCGTATTTCCTATAGCATGCCAATTTGCTGTAGCTATAAGTATATGATCATCATAACGCTTTTTCAAGGCAGCATAGGCTAATTTATAATTTTGAGGAGTCGAAGGAGCACTGTTTACTAGAGAGTGTGGTTCATCTTTGAGAGATCTTAATGAGTAATTGAATCTTTCGATATCTGAAAGACAATCATTATTGTGTATTATTGCTTCAAAACTATCTCTAGAAGTAGGCCATGTAGCCATATCACCACAAAAGATAGGTAATCATATTTCAGGTAATTTTACGTGATTCTGTTCAATATTTGCAGATAAGGTTTGTTCTAATATAGTTGAATAATTGAAAATAAATAGCTAGTACGTGAAAGAAATCAGACTGAAATTCAGTTGAAGTACTATTATGTGTACTAAGATCACCATTTTCTTGAAGAGAAACTATTGCAATGATATTTGAATGATATTCCTTGAACTTCTCTTTAATATTATCAATGAATTTGTAACTACATTTGAAATTATTTTGAAAACTTTTATCGAGGAGAGCTTGATCAGCAATTTTTTTCATTTTTGAGTGAGTGGGCGTGTCTACTTGTAAAAATATGAGATGCTCATCTGACACTAATTGAACTGATCGACAGGAACGCAACCTTCAATGGACGCTCCCAATAATCATAAATACAAAATAATGAAAATTGAATTTGAATAAACAAAATTGATATCAAACCTTTTCTGAAGACAAACCGACACAAAATTGCATAAGAAATCCTGCTCGTATGGGCCAATGTTTTGAGTAATTGAAAAGTGGACTGTAAACTTTAATTTCGACTCAGACAAAGGTTTAATCCTACCTTGGTAAGACTGGTAACTTCTTTTGGCATGCCGGTTTCTTCGCTGTGGGTTTCTTCAATTTCCTTATACACTTGTGACCTAACAGTTTGATCATGAATCCAAAGAGAGTTTGTGAGAAGAATGATTTTTCCGAATAGCACAAATGATTAATAAAAGAGTAATTACACAATTCATGCACACCGTGCACCGTATTCGAGAGAGCGGAAGTGAGTCTCTTGTCTCTTTCCCAGGAAAAAAACCCTGTCCCGGCATAGGCGCAACGAACACAAAGAAAAAGGAATTTCAACTTATTTCTAAATTTTGATAAATGAACTGAGCTTTACTAGGAATAAACAATTGGAGTGTACAAAAATTCCAGCCTGGGTGCTCTTTCCTTGAGAGTAAGTTTTAATGAATGTTCAATGTTCAATTGACATGACCAACCTCTCCTAAGTTCTCACCAGATGCGGACTTCCAGGTGGGATGAACTTTCATTCCTTTCCTGAATTCACAACATATTTCATTATTACAATCCCATCCAATTCTTCCAGAAGTTCCTTTATTCATTTGGATGTAGCTTCGAGAATGGTACTATTGACACTTATCATCATACAAGATTGAACCTTATTGCGAAAAATCTCCTTATGGCGAGAATGGCAGAATCCTTTGTTGGTGAGCATCTGTATGGAGGGCTATTACCGATGATAAGGTGAGTAGAACTCAGTATCTTCTTCACTTTCGATATCATATGGTCCAAAATAGTCTAGACCAAAGTATGAAAAAGGTCTTGGTGTTGTTTTCGTGCGGAATTCCGGTATTTTACTCATATTCGGTACTATTGGTCTTGCTTTTCGAATTTTATATTCCAGGTATCTCTGTAATACGGTATGTACCGCTTCTCGTACTTGTACTATCCAGAACATATCTCTTAGTTCACTCAACACCAATTCTATCCGCTATCTGAAAAAATGCAATAGGAATGGTGGATCAAGAGACTTGTAGGCCGATGGTTTCTTGGTTTGGAGATGAAAATTTGTCAGTTCTACCATACATGCGCAAAACTTTGCTTTCTCCAATACCTGGTGACAACCGTAGCAAACGACTGGACCTACTAATTGTTTTCCATGAAGGGATTCACTCATTTTTTATTCGAATGCATCTATTTGCGCCTTCTTCACACAGAAAAGTTCTGCTTCTCTTCTTTGGAAAGGGAAACACAGGGTTTAATGAACTATATTACATATGCTGTGGATTTTACCACAAACGTCTATTTTGAATTCCTTCTGATATCTGATGAAAAGGTTTTTTTTTCGACATGATGTATTGAAACGATGTAGTTTTGCAATTTCATCAACTACCATTTGGTTTTGTTTTTTCTTTGCTCAGCTTTCCTGTTCAGAGAACAAAAATTCGGGTCCAACATATCATCTTCCGTCACGACTTTGGTAAGTTCCTTTTTCATACCTTGTATAATACAAGATATTCATTTTCGTTGGAACCCATTTCCAGTCTTCAACTTAACTTTTATCCTGAATTTTACTCACGCGGTGAGATACAAAGGTCTTGCAATTTCGTTCTTCTGATCGCAACCAAGAAAGTACCGGCTTCGAATCTGTCCAGTAAAAAGTTCTGCTCATCTTCTTGAGTGTTCTTCCTTTACCTTAACTACTAGTTGAGTCGCAGTAACGCCAGCTCGCAATTGGAGTCGAAGATTGCTCATTTTTTTCAAGGGGGTAACTTGGGTTCTGGACATAAGCAAACATACTCCAATTATTTCATCCCCGATGACCAAGTGCCCTAATAGTCCTAACCGGTCCAATATAGAAATAACTCATCTCAAAATCTCTGGACATTTCAGAAAATGAATGCTGAGAATTGCTTCCCAACTCCGTATATCGAAACCCTTTGCATAGTGGATCATCAAAACTTCTTGTTCTCTTCGAATTGCTTATTATTCTGTTCCCAAACTTTTCAAATGATCGACCATGTGAGCTCTATGCAGAACATCTCGTAGATATCTGATGGAAATGCCATTCCATACTGTCTGAATTTCTATCAAATTTCAATGAGAATATCGTGAAGATTGTCTTGGCTGCTACATCAAAGACTAACCTTAGTTTTCCAGGTTCATTTTCGTTGAAAGTGGAAGGTAGCAAGTGTCCTCAAAAAAGATCCCCAAAAATCAATACCATAAGACTTTTTTGTTGCTTCGTCCGCAACATTTTCATGAGAAGATACATGAAGCCAATTGCTAGACTCAGTCGGCTCCTGTATCTCTCCCACTCTGTGAGGTACATAGACTTTATATCTACGTGATTCTGAAACTATTCAATGGAGGACAGTTTACGAATCACATCAATGAAAGACTTTTCCAACATCAATGACAATTTCAGATTTCAAAATGTATCCCCATTGAAGCAGCTTGGAGTTCCAATCTCAGTGGTATCACCTTCCATTTTGAATACAGAGAAGTTATTTACATTCTTTTCATCATTTTGCCTCAAATAAGCCACGGCAATATAGGCATTTTCTGAGAAATCAGAAAAGGAAAAGGTTTTTTTCGAGTTCAGTTATTGGAGAACTTCAATGGAGAATATTTTCTCTGATGTTTGAAGTTAATAATTTCTCCTAAATCCCTCAACAATATTTCCCGTCCAGATTCTAATGAATCTGGAATTTCATTATCTGAACCAATCTCAATTCTCCAAATGTCTTGTAATAATATTTTTCCATGAATGGTAAAGCTAAAGGTCAAAAAGAGACATAACAACCATGAGAACCCCTCTTTTCGTGGGACGCCGCAACAAACTCTAAATATCAGGATCAATTTTGTCTTTTTTGGTTTTGAAGGTGAAAACATCTGATTTGGGGTTCCATCATAGTCCCAGAATCCTTCCTGAATCAATATCAGAGTCTATTTGAGATTTTCACATTGATTTGCAACCGAATCTTAATCGATTCTTTCTAAGACTCTCTGATTATTAGAAATCCAGTCAAAAATATTGAATCCCCTATTACTACGTACTTTTATCACCTTATTTACTATCCCTGATAGTAATATTGATACAATGATAATTGTATCCGCCGTAGGCGGAGGTTCGATTCCTATGACCAACAACCTTCAGTAAGTTGTTATAAAATTTTTGAGCATCTATCATAATTTTCAGGAGTAATTTGGATGAAAGAATTTTCGCTTATTATAAATGAACATACAGATCAAAACAAATTTATAGTGTTAGCTTTCCCATGGTTTTCACCGTAGGTTATTCAAACTCTGCACCATCTTCTGTCCTCATGTTCACAGCTCAATCCTTCAAAATTGACACCAATTCTTCAAAATTGACACCAATTCTTCCTACACACGGATTTCATCTAATTTATACTGTCAATCATTGCAAAAGTCAATGAAAACTGTCCATACAAATTCTTTGCTGTAAGCGGTTATATTTTGTTCATTCGATTTTATTACTATAATTTAATCAATATTCTCGCCAGTATAACAACCAAATCGTGACATCTTAAAATATTGAATCAAGATGTCTATAATATACTGGTGTTTCTAATGTTGCGATATTGTTTCAGACAAACCTGTGGACAAGGCGTGGTAGTTCATCAGTGGCCATGAGGGAGCGCTGGTAATCGAAAATTTCTATTAATTTTCGTGATCACTCGATCCATGGAACACGCTGTTGTCAATTCTGATGTTTTTGTATAAGGATAGAGAATTTATTGGGACTGGATATGTGAGGTTATTGAAAACACCAAAACGCGCCAAATTTGTGTTTAGCTTCATGCGTTATTTATTCCATGTAGTTTGAAAATACTTTCTCAGTTGGAATAAATTTGCATTGTGTTTCTACTGATCTGGACCAGAATTCGCAACGACATGGCCACTTGGCAACACAGGACTGTCATCTCCACTGCAGGAGTGCCGGTACCTGGCGGATTTTTTGCAGTACTACTAAGCCTACATCATCAATTTTTTGATCAAGTTGGCCATATTGGTCGTCTGATTTGCTGACAACCTCTTATATGGAGTAAACACACCAGTATATAGCCACCTTATATTGAATATTTGCAATGTCAGATTCGAAATTAATCGATTTGTTTGTATCCATGGCAACGTGAGTGAAAACAGTCCATGGGTTGTTTAGATTGGTTTATTGTATTGAGCAAAAAAAATTCTATTGAACTGTTTTCAAAATTCACATGACACATGTCAGAAAACAATACAGTACAGTAGACTCCTGTCACGGTTGTCAAAATGTTATATTTCGATGAAAAATCACAACTTTTTTTTGAAGGAACAACTTCGACTTGTATTCAACTCGAAGACTTCTATTCGACAACAACATTTAATTTTTTTTCAGTTTGCATGATAGTATAAATTAAACAGTGTTTCGAAAAAAAAAAAATTCAACCCAATACAGCAATTGCAATACATGGGTTCAAGTAATGCTCACGAAGAGATAAGTATCTTTACTGGCCAATGCATCCAACTCCAACATAGTGTCGAAGAATGACTCGGAACAGAATAACAGAAAACATTCTGAAATAGGTTATCTGTACTGTTTGAACGTCATTATTTTGTGGTGGATCAATACTGGGTTCGTACTTTTCTGGGTTTTTAACCTACCACAATCTGAAGAAATAGGAATTGATATTGCAATCTATTCAAGTGTAAAAGGGCAGATTTTCAATCTACCCCGAAAAGTTGCTGCGTCTATTGAAAAACAGTTCCTTCTGTATAGAACAAGTCCAATTAGTCAGCAACTTCTCGTATAACTCAAATTTGTCTATAAAATTATTTCTTATTTTTTAAGATTGTGGTAGGTTAGAAAACTACGGAACAAAAAAAGGTTATCTGTATCTTTCTATTTCTAATTTTCTACTACTTCATATATTTAGAAAAAAAATAATGGGAAGTTTTTAATGCGGTGTTTTATGGAAAATACTTTATTTTTGTCGTGAGGAGAATTCCCCATTTCACGAATTCGTGCAAATCGAACGTGATTAAATTTCGCTTCAATGGTCTGTTTCATTCGTATTCAACTCCGATTACATCTTCCTTGAGAAGAGTTCCATGGATCAAGCTAACTCATGCATTCAAATACAAACTTATTGATTCAATTTGGCATCGCATTGAATTACTCTCCCAGCAAAGCACGAGGGCAAGATGTGTGCAATATTGGGTTTTCACATACGATATGTGTGGAAAATTAAGGAAACCTCTCAAGATGAGATTAGATATTCAGTAGCGTGAAATATATGTCTGATATAGGGCGAATTCAGGAAAACTATTGATATGAATAATAATATTCGATTGATTGATTGGGTATATGTTCATTGTTTTCTTAGAAATATATTCTTCTTAATGAACATGATATCTCACAAATATTCGGAAGGTGAATTATTGAGATTACTTAATGAGGATAGTAGAGACTGCAGAGTAAGATAAAAGTAGAGTGCCCTTAAAATATTCCTCTTAATTATAGAAGGTTCTGATTATATACAGTATGGCCCACTCGAAAGTGGAACACATTCCGAAAATTTGCATCTTTTCTCTGATTTCGAAGAACTTTATTCTGAACTGTAGAGCTCAAAATATTGTACTTTGGGGACAATTATCATTTTCTTCCTGAAAAACAATATTCAACGAAGTGTTGTGGACAGAAACAGTACCTAATGAACGTTCATCAAATTTTTGTTGTTTCTACCAATCCGCCATTCATTGCAACGCACTTGTCATACTTTCTTCTAATATTCAATTTAACTTTTCTCAGTTGTTCTGTTTCAATTTCTGCACAAGCTGCAGATATTCTGATGCGCAGTTCTTCTTCTGACTGCAGTCTGGACTAGTGAACTTTTTGCTTTACAGTATCCAGAGAAAAAATTAGCGATGTCAGGTCCAGTAATCTTTGCGGCCACTCAATGTAAGGACTATTTCGGCCTATCAATCGATTTCCACAATTAATCAGCCATTCTCTTACAATAACTGCAACATGTACAGACGACCCATCTAATTGAAACTTCAAATTCAGGTGATCCTGCCCTGGTTAGTTAGTAGGTATTGCGTCCCAAAACTATTTTCTGAAAAGTCTGAAAATATGATTCCAATCGGATTACTTTCGAAGATAAACGGATCGATCTCATCATGGATTATTCCACACTACACATTTATTTTACGGGATCATGGCTTTTTGGCGTTTATAACCCAATTAAGATTATCCGCAGACCAATACTCTGAATTTTGGAACGAGACTACTCCATTTGTAGAAAACGTAGCTCAATCATTGAGCAAAATCGTTTTGAAGAAGTTTATATCATTCAAATATTCTCATCCAGCCCACAAACTGAATTATAACCTTCTCTCTTCATCTCCCGGTCCAGAGTGTGTATATTTTTTGGCTTGAATGGTTTGATTTTATTTTTAACAATGCATCTCCTGATATTTTTCTCAGAGATATTTGAGTTTAGACTGTAGTGTATTTAATATTATTGACACTCTGTCTGTTGTAACATTTGGATATGTTTCTGTTGTTGATAAAACTGTCATTGTCATGTAAAATCAACTTTGTCAATAAAAAGTTATTTCTTCCGATATTTCGTTAAATACATAACAAATTGGCGACGAATAGTGGAAAGATCCCAGTAATTTCGTTTATTGTAAAACCAGGAGATGGAAAAGTTCAGAAAATTTTACGAAAATATGGAATCTCTCGAGTCATGGGAGGAAAGACTACAACAATATTTCCTTGTCAATAAGATCGAGAAAGTTTCAAATTTGATAACACTTCTATCTGCGGAAACTTATGAAGTCCTCAGAGTTGAATTATATCCATTGTCTCCGGAGAAGAAAACTCACAAAGAATTGGTGTTGTATATAACAGAAATCAAGCCGTTTCTGATTCACTTTCTGGGTATATAAGTACCATTAAGGAGCTATCTCGTCATTGCAAGTTCGACAATTTTTTGGATCAAGCTCTTCGTGGCAGACTAGTTTGTGGAGTAAACAGTATGTCATTACAACGTAAGTTGTTGGGCGAGAATGAGTCGATGACTTTTGCAGATGCCTGTAAAACTGCTTTGAGTCTAAAGGCAGCAGAATCGCAAAGTAGATTGGTGCAGGGAACTATGGATTCGAGAGTAGACAAGTTACAGTTCACGCGTAAATTCGCCCCAAGAAACAATGATAATCGAATCGAAAAATCTCAGAAGGCTACACAGGAAAATAAATTTCACAAACCGTGTTTCCGATGCATTAAGCGACATGATCCACAGACATTCCCAGCTAAAATGTGGATGTGTTTTCGTTGTGGAATTAATGGATGTACATCACCTGTCTGTAGTAGATTCAAAGTTAACAAAATGGAAAATGTTCAAGTTTCTGATGATGGAAAGATTTCTTGGATTTGGGTTTCATTGTTTTGTTGAGAAATGAGGAAGAAGAGCCATTAGAGATAAATCTAGAAGTCGAGGGTCAATTGCTACAAATGGAAGTCGATTCTGGTGCATCTAAATATGCCATTCATGTGGAAGAATATAGGTCTAATTTTCTACATCTGAAACTTGATCTGGTTACTTTCAATTTGAAGGTAGTTACAGGACAAAACAATGAAGTTTTAGGGCGAGTACAAGTAAGATGCTCATTCAAAAATAATAACTATTTTTTACCATTGATGGTAATAAAAAGTCAGCGCAAATTCATGCCTTTACAGGTCGAAACTGGTTGAATGTCTTCAACCCCGAATGGAGAAATACACTGTGTTACAAATATTCACTGGATTCGAATCTTTCGTGGTTGAGAATATCTGATATGGAACAAGGTATTAGAGATTCACATGAATCTTCTTCATCAAGCATTGAGGAAACTAAAAATGTTGCGATCAATGAAATCGAGTCAAAGTTTCGAAATGTGTTCTAGAATAAAAAAGATTCATTCATTAAAGATTTCACTATTATATTGTGTTTGAAAGATGATGTGAAACCAATTTTCCATAGAGCTTGTAGCATTCCTTATTCGTTAGAGGCAACTGTTAGAAAAATGGTAGATTCTGGCATATTGACAAAAATGAGTTGTAGTTTTCGAGCGGGTCCCATCGTGGTTATTCCCAAATAAATTCAACAGACATCCGTATATGCATAAATCTGAAAAACACCTTGAACAAAGCTATTGAAACTAATCATTGTGTTTCACCTCTTCCGGAGGATATTTTTGCACAACTGTCTGGGAGTAAGTATTTTTGTGTAATTGATCAGAGAGGGGGCATACCAACAATTGCGAATGGGCAAAAAGTGGCAAGAAATGCTTACGATTACTACACATGTGGGGCTGTTTAGATATAATCGTTTGACATTTGGAATCAGCTCGGCTCCAGGAATATTTCAATTCGTAATGGATTCCTTATTAGGAGAATTACCTGGTACTAGTTGTTATCTAGATGATATTTTAAATTTTGGGGCTACTTTTTATTCATGTCATAAAGATATTTCAAATGTTATGGCACGTTCAAAGGAATCTAATGTTAAAATGAATCCATTACATTCGCCTTTCAAGTGGAAGACTGGGGTTCGATTCCCCGCCAGGCCACCGTGCTGGTTATTCGGACGTTAAAAGGTAAGGCCTCGTTGATCCATTGCTCGCACAAGTTTCGACTTCTGAGGGTTGACGTTCGTCAGCTGGTTAACAGAAACGAACAATTCAGAACCATAAAAATGTAAGATTTTCCAAATTCAAGTAGAATTCATGGGACATTATTGATGAATGTGGCATACATCCTACTAATTAGAAAATTGATTGTATACAAATGCACCACGCCCGAGAAATATGAAGAAAGTAAGGAGTTGATTACCTCAAATCAAGTTCTCCCTCATTATGATCCCAAGTTGCCTATTTACATTAGTTGGGATTCGAGTAGTTGAAGTGTAGGAGCTGTACTAAGCTATGAAATAAATGATGTTGAGCGTCCTGTTTTTTTTTGCCTCAATCACTCTTTCACCAACTGAACAAAAATATTCTAATATAGAAAGCGAGTCATTGGCCCTATAATTGGGGGTTCGAAGATTCCATAAATATATCTTTGTCAGAAAATTAATTTTGATAACTGATCATCAACCTTCACAGTTTATCTATGGTAGGAAAAGAAATATTCCGATTACAGTAGCATCTAGAATCACACGTTGGGTCTTGATACTTTCTGCATATGATTATTAAATGTAATATCGGAAAGGCACATTATCGGCAAACGCTGATGCTCTCTCACGATTACCGGTAAATGGGGAAACTAAAATTTGTGACAGTTTATATTCATTCAATGTATCCAATGATCACCCTTTAAGTTATAGAGATATTGCCAAGGCCTCAAAGAATGATATTGTTTCAACGAAAGTTATAGAATTGACTGATGCAGGTGTGTGGCCAAAAAATATGGATGATAACATTTAACCATACTTCAGTAAGAGATATAAACTTTCCTCGGAAAACAATTGTTTGATGTGGGCCTCTAAAGTTGTCATACCAAAATCTTTACAAAAAAATTTTTTGAAGTAGTTTCACGAAGAACATACAGGTGTTGTTCGAAACAATATGTTGATAAGGTCATACTGTTGGTGGCCTGGACTCAATAAAGACATAGAGAAATTCAATGGAGAATGTCAAATTTTTCAACGAAATCGAAACTTTACAAACACAGTACCTCTTTCACCTTGGCCACCTGCACCGTATAACTTTTATAGAATTAATATGGATTTTTTTCACAAAAATGGTTTCATATTTCTCATCCTTGTTGATAGTAAGACCATTTTCATCGATTTTTGTTCTTCGAATGGCATAAAACTTTCCAAGACACCACCTTACCATCCCCAAAGTAATGGACTTGTTGAAAGAGGGGTTGAAACGGTAGAAAAAGATTTGGAAAGGTCTTTGTTTAATGATTGGGATGAACATGTTAGTGTGGAAATGTTGCGTAACAAACTTATAGATTTTTTATTCTCGTTACGGATCACACCTTCTAGTACTACTGGAATTTTGCCATCTGAATTTTCATTCAATATGCGTTCAAGGTCTAGATTTGATTTATTGAAACCCCCTTTAGTGAAGGAGCATTAACCTATAGTCAAACAAATGAATTCAAAGGGTTTCAAAATTAATGACCACGTTTACGTGAAGAATTCCAAAAACCACAAGTGGGAAATGGGTATTGTTACAGGTGTGAAAAGTATGTCCACATATTTGGTAAAGATGGGAGCGGTAAGAAGATTGGTACACGCTGACTCTATTCATAAGAATCCCAATCAATTTCTTACCAAACCTCATGTATTGTCCTCATGGAGTAATGTTTATGAAAATTCTATCCCACCTCTAAATACAAACATAGAAAATTGAGAGCCGTAATCCAATAGTGCGTGGCAATGAATACCAGTTCTAATTCACAACTGTATACAGATTCCGTTCCATGCACGCCATTTCTTTTCTCACGATGTGGATCGTTTATGTTTTTGAGCATATTCCTCGATACACAACCTGTATCAGAATTTATGCGGTTCTTTCGCCGACAAGGCGAAACGTGCCTCATCTCCAGAAGCCATTCCAGGAAATACAAGTGTACCATATTCTGAATTTCATAATTGTCTTTACTAGATTCATTCTTCGTTTTGCTTTCAAAGAGAACACACGCTATGTAAGAATCATGTAATATAGTCGATTTTTATTTTTGAAAATTCAATCTTCGATTTGTTATACATAATTCGCACAAGTTCATTTTTATCTCGCACACAATAGAGGCCCACCTTCACCCATATGATTACCGGATGAAACATACTTTTTAACGGACGGAGGAATAAGAATTTCTGACGAATCGATAAAGAAAAAGTTTTCCATATAGCGGAAATTTTTTAATCTCACTTAACTTAACTTTATAGGCGTATTCGTCTTTTTTTATCAATCCCGATAAAAAGTATGTTTCATCCGGTAATCATATGGGTGAAGGTGGACCTCTATTGTGTGCGAGATAAAGCTGAACTTGTGCGAATTATGTATTAAGTATTCTGCAATACACCAATTTCTATGAAGTATAAAATTTTGATTTTAAAATTCTATTAGTCGTGAATTTTTGAATCTCACTGTATATAGTCTGGATCACATTCTGATAGGCAAGCCATAATAGGCGTATTCGTCTATTTATGAATGTGATTTAAAATTTTCACTGAAAAAATCGCTAATACGATTTCTTGTATTTAAACCTAGCAGGCCTTTGTTTCTGTAGAGTAAATGAAATTTGGTCCCGAAGTACAGTTTTATGAGCTCTACAATTCAAAATGAACTTTTCAAAATCGGAGAAATTATGCGAATAATGGGGAGGTGTCCTGCTTTCAATCGGGTCACACTGTATATGTATTTTATTCGTTTCCTAAATATGCTAGGAGCCCTCATTTTTTATGAGTAGGGAGTTTGTTATGAATCTTTACTTCACTATATATTGATGAGCTCTTTACCAAATTGAAAGATATTATTGGAGGTTTCAGCAGATCGACTTGGCGAGTGACGTAAGTACAGTTCACGACTAGAAAACCAATATAGGTGGGGAACGTTTCTACCGAATCATCCCATCATCCTCCTCTGAATTGATTTTCAAATTTCATTGTTTTTGTTTTATAAATATTCATATTCAAGAAGATTCTTCTCGATTGCTCCTCTGACTTCCTGAGTGGAATACTTCTTTTAATACTTTTTTCATACTGTTGTATCGATACTCAGTTCTCCTATGAAAGATGTATTGAAAGGCAAGAACCATTATAAAACAGACCACTTCATATTCTGATATATCAGCAATAGACATTTCGTGGGTGTATACAATCAAGATACACACACAGCTAGTCTACTCTCATAGTACACGACACAAGAATCTTTGCGTAGTTCCTATATAGCTGAAAAAGTGGTAGTACATCAGATATTCATCTAATCAGAACAAGAAGTTCCATTTTGTATAACTGATGCGCTTTCTGCGATTTCATGTACATGATAGAGAATATTCTTTCATCAATTTCAATTGATAAAATTCTCTACCATAGGAAATTTCCTGAAGTACATCAGTTCGCTCGCCAGTGTGGGGTCTTTCGCAATTTTTGAACCTTGACTGAAAGTGAATGTTTTCGGAAATAGAAAATACCGGAGAGTAAATGAGTTGCAATAAAACTCCACACAATATATTGTTACGAATCTCCTAGCACCGGCCCTGACGATCGTAAAAGCAGATGAGGTGTCGAAAAGCCAACGTCATTTTTCCACGAACTCTCGTCACGCCTGAAATATTCGATACCCGAGATATGACTCGAAGATTCTCCATAGGCGTACGCAGGTATATACATATATATCTATATATATATATATATATATATATATATATACGGGAGACGATTCATCGCCAGAGAGTTAGTTATTGGCAGAGTTTGTATTAGAGAGAGTTCATCAGAGCGTTTAGTACAGAGCGTTGGAGGAGCAGTTCAAGTGATTGAATTGTATTTTATTGTGATAAAGAGTTGTAATATAAGTAGTGAAGTGTTGTTTGGAGTTTCAATCAACGAACACAAGGATATATCGTAACAATATTATTTCCGAAAGATTCGAAAGAAATGTATGATGAATACTGATCAAAGTTGTGAAAAGGGTGAGAAATGAGCTATGCCTGTCTATTTTGGAAGGAAAAATTAACTAGGATCAATGTTCAGGACGAAATCGAGATATTTCAACCTGATTACAATTTTTTATAGCTGCTCGAAAGATAACACGCAATTGACACAGTGAATACAATATATGAAGGTGCTCTTCTGTGACAACGCAACTCTCAACTGAATCAAAATGCCCAACAGTATATAATCTCAAAGAAAAGCATCGAAAAATATGATAATAAATAGTTTCAATAATAACTTGGGACGAGATGCAGCAGCCCAATGAGAAAACTCGTAGAACGATGCATATGTACAGAAGCAGAAGCATGAAATAGTTCATACGACGCGACAGTTATATCTCCTTCGACAACAAAGGGGCCGTGAATATTTGAGTTTGTTAATTCATGACGAGTTCGGACCCTCCTTCACTGCAGGAATTAGAGCATTCTTAAGCGAGGCAGTAAGGCACGCTGCTGATGAACTTGGTATCGTTTTTGACACCAAGCGGGTAAAACCACTCTCTGTCCCCGAGTTGGAGCCCGCACGGAAAACAGCTCACGTCAAAACTGCAGAGAATGCTGCAGCTGCATACAGACAAGTCCATGCATGGACTCTCCCTTGAGAACATCGAGTACCATGGCTTGTCTGTTGAGCTGACATTTGCGTTCCTCAGGACAGGTGAGCTGAAGTCGGAGACTAAAGTGCCAAGATGGTGTCTTTAACTCTGTAGTCTACCGAAGCTCAGTGATGGGTATGAAGGTCCCTGATACTGGGTGCAGGGCCTGCTGACAGGTGCTCGAGTTTACATCCATCGCATTTTTTTCGGGATCGTATGAAATATACAGGACACCGGTACTGCCTTATGATTCAGGGGATATTGAGTCCGTTGTAGATAATGAAAGGTGTCACATCATTTTGAACTCTTTAATCTCCACCCTCAGGCAGATACAAGTCAATGAGCAGTGGTAAGTCAGATATAAAAATGATATACTGTGGAGTGACACAAGGCTCTATATTAGGACCTTTACTTTTTCCATTATATACGTGTAATATTACTAGCTGCCTTGTTGGATGTAGATCATACATGTACGCTGATGATACTCAGATCAAGTTCGCCATATCCCATGCCGAAATGAATTAGACAACTCAGGTCATTAATTCGAAATTATCTAAGCTTGTATTGTGTTCACATAAACATCATCTTTCTATAAATCCAACTAAAATTCAGATTTTGATAAAATAGAAATAAAATTGAAATGGACATTGATATTAAAATTGATGGTAATGACATATCGTGTGTCGAAACTGCCAGAAATTTGGGCTTAGAGTTGGATACAGACCTGCGATTTAAATCTCATATAAGTAAATGCGTAAAAAGATCTTATGCCAACCTGAAAATGTTATTTCTCCATCCACAAGTCCCAGAAAAGCACATTGAAACACTTCTTACCGATTCTCTGGTACTGTCCCATTTCAACTATTGTGATGTCATATACGGCCCTTGCCTAACCAATCGCATTCAACGGGTTCAGAAGTCATGTTTGCGTTACATTCATGGGATAAGGAAATATGAGAATATATCATACAAGTTGTAAGAAACAAATTGGATAAACATGTCTGCAACAAGAGAACTGCATACAGTAACATTATGTCACAAAATATTATTATACAAGACACCTCCATATCTTTATGATAAAATCACTTTCCGAAGTTTTGTATATAATGTAAACACTCGATTTAGGGGAGCTATATCTCCACCGTTCCATCGAACTTCTATCTTCTTACATAGTTTACCATCTTTAAAGCCGGGTTCCTTCAGATTTCAGAACACTGTCAACTGCTAATTTCAGAAAATGTTATAGAGAGTCTCTTCTTCAAGCCAATGACTGCATTGAAACAGAGTAACAGCGCCATCTTCTTTATATCTATTCGCATGCCAAGATACATGTATTTTTTCACCAGGAATGACATTGGTATCAGTTTTACTGCCTGTAATTCCTGTTTTGCAGCATGATTCATATATTATTGAAATGCTGATTATTGTTATTTTTGTTTTCTTTCTGCTCATTCTGCAGATAAAAAAATATTATTATTATTATCATATAGTCTTTTTCGACGTGCGGAGTGGGATAATATTCGTTATTGAGTTCTCAGCCTCAGCCCAAACAAATATCGTGCGAAAAGCGTTGGAAGAAGGGGCAAAGTATCAGAATGCATCCTGCGAACTCCGCAAGGTCCACCCGGACTATTTTGTGAAATTGGTAGTTCTAATAGGATGTTTTCTAGGTGTTACCAGATCAGTGCTACTCTTGAAACTCAACATCATACTGGCATCCCGGAATGTGGAGGAGATCTTGATCGGTTGCATTCAGAAGGCCGTTTTTCTCGGTCGTTCCGTTTGCTCCGGACTTATGATTTTTGGAGACAGTGATCGCTCACCCCACGGTGCGAGAAGTAGTCATTGGTTAATGTTACCTGAGTGTTCATTCACTGGGTCAGAGCAGTGGAAAGTACGGACCTGACTAGGTATGTTTTGAGGAATGATTATAATACCTTCATTTCCCCTATTGAGAATCACAACATGAATCAAATAGTGAACCATAACAAGCAGGATATCAATTTATGTGAGCCAAAAATGGTTCCTAACGAACAGACAGAATCTCTCTTATTCGTGAGTTTTTCAATTTATCCATACTGTATCTTCATACTTCACAGGTTTGTTCTGTACCAAGTTTCAAAATGAATAAATTCGAATATGCAATAATATATAAAATGAGATTATTCAAAATTCACAACGTATGTAAGTTAAAATTGAAACTATTTCAAGGAATAGTTATAATTTTTTCCATCAGAGCACCTTCACCTAGGATTTCCCAAACAGTACCGAAAATAATCGCGGAACTAGTCTATATTAACAGTTTATTGGTAAATTCCGAAAATGTAGGTTTGAACAAAAATACTTTCCAAACAAACGGAGCAGTGTTGCGGAAAACATAGCTATCTCTACCACCTTTAAAGCATTTTCAAGAAACTGGTGGAGGTTTTCATCGTTAAAATCACCAAGCTGTAGGAGATAAAGTGGAACGAAACATCTTCGCTAAATTCCTTTGGCACAATACGCGGGGAAAATAATTAAGATATCACAGCAAAAAAAATCTGGCTTCCTTTCATTTTTTAAATTTAAATCAATTGATTATTTTTTTACTTATTCGGGGAATCTGTCGATTGGGAAAAATCGATGATATCCCCAATATTTTTAGTTCATGACCTAATCAGATATCGATAACTCATTCTATATTTTTTTAACCGGAAAAACACATCTGAAGCCATCTCTCACATTTTTTCTAGAAATGCAATAAGGAATGATCGCCGAATGTCGACAAATAACTCCTGAGGTGAAGAGAAAAAAATTTATTTGCCGAGTGTTAGAGGCTGCAAAGTTTTGTTGAACACGCTGAAAAGTTTTCGTTGAGTACAGTTATACGCTTGAAATTAATGTAAAATCAATATAAAATTGAACAATTTACATAAAAATCGACATGAAAATTCAGATACATCTGACCATTCGAAGGAGATGCCCCTCTTTGATACTCAATATATGGGGGCCCATTAATGGGGTTCAGTTGAAAGACAGCGACTGCTGACACTCCGCCATTTCATGGAAGAATAAAATCGATTCATTGTCAGGACAATAAAATCAAACCTTCGAAGAATGTCAGGAACTTTCAATGATCCCGTATTGTTAGAAACAAAAGTTACTTCTGGACACTTATAGCGGTCTTTCAATGGTTGCTTATTGGATTCCAGTGATTGGCTGGAATACGATGTGAATAAGGGCCAGACCTTGTATTTTCTAAGGATTTTTTTGTAATCGTTACCTAATTTTTTCTATTCTATCAGAATACATGAAAGTCTCCACAAAAAATGGAAATGAAGATTATCAAATAAGTATTGTGATCAGATGCACGACAGATCTTTCATCCCGTTGATTCTCTGTAAACTGGCGTTAATAATGAAACAGTTGTTGATAGTAGGTATGAAACTCATTCTCTCGCATGAAGTTTCGTTGAAAGATAGGTCAGATATTGGAAAGTGATTAGAGAAATTATTGAGATCATTTCGAAGCGTAGCAGAATCTATTTTGCTTGAAATTCTCCTTAATAGCTTGAGAGAATCGGTACGAAGGAGAAATCGAGGGCACTTGATATAGCCCTGTGAAACGCCCGAAGATGCGGAAAATTCGTAACGAAGCTACGTAGTTGAACTGTACGAATTGTATTCTGTCTGATAGATAGCACTGAAAAGAGATGTTTATTGAAACTTCGTTCACTGAAAACATTTGAAATCGGCCTTTGAATTGTTTGTATATATTTATGTGTTTCTTCTGTAGGTTGTGGAAGCGGGGTCCTGCGGTCCGGGAAACGGTGCCGGGGGCGTGAAACGGTAATCCCCATAGAGGTTGAAACGCATCGGCATACACTGCGTGTGCCAAAAGTTTTTCTTTCTACTCGGAGAAGAAGGTGTGTGGCTATGGAAAAGTGGAAAAACGTATATATCTGCAACAGGATCAAGAGTAATTTCAAGGAAGTGGAAATGTGCAAGGTACATGTGAACCAAATCTGAGAATGAACGTAGTCTAGGTACCTACGAAACCTATCGAACCCGTTAAATAATTTGAACTATAAACGGTGTTTGAGGATAGTTCGGACAGATGAAATCACCCGCAATCCAGTTCATGGCCAGCTATCAGTGTGTGTCAGATATCCATTGGAATGCTTCCGTTCTGCTGCCTACTGTAACCTTTTCTATCTGTCTACTACCACTAACTGCTAGACGGAATTAAAGTCGACTGGACGCCACCTTGGGAAAGTTTGCTGACCGAAGCTTCAATTGACTATTTCACCTACTATAGGTCAAAGGTAATGAAAGATAAATAAACCACTTTTTTGTGTTTTTTTTCTCTCATATTCTGCATCACGGAAACGCTTCATTCTTTGTTTTTGCTTCGAAAAATTGCATAAAAAACGCACCATTTTTGACGCGTGTTTTCGGTGCGTTTTCTGATACGTGGAAACGTCTTAAAAACGTCGTTTTCAACATGTTTTCACGTAATGGTTTTTCAATGATTTTTTCGACGTTTAGACGCGCTAAAAAAAGCATAAGAATTTCGTGAAGAACTGATCGTTTTTCGACGATTTTTTTGTCGAAAATGGACGTTTTTTCCATAGGAATACACGTGAAATGAGATGGAAATTACGCGGTTTTCCTCGACTATTATCGGAAAAGAAGTAAAAAAATAAGTCATCACTGACGACGCGTTTTTTCTATGCGTTTTTTCGGTGCAGGAAAGCATCGCTTTCCACACGTAGAAGTGACATTTTGAGGCACCGAAATGCAGCATCAAACGCTATAGCGGAATTGTGAAGATGAAGGTTCTGGTGCGGAACTCGGAAGACTTCAGCTTGAACGTCGTCAGAGTAATCGGAAGCGATTATGCTCATGAGCAGTAATCGCTATGGCAGGAACTTTAAACTTCTATGTACACAGATGATCGTTATGCGTATTACTGGGAGCGAACAGATGGGTGCAGACATTTTGGTGGTAATTTTGGACGTTCCAGCATTCATGGTGCTATGCATGACCACAGAGTATCTGAAGTAGTCATGCCTAACATAGCATGATGAACGAAAAAAAAAGACTAATCGTGGCTAAGAAGCCACGAAAATAATACAATGAAATAGATGAGCTCTGCCATTTCAATTGCATTTGCCAAAAAAACCTTATTCCAGGTGCCACGGTATTCCTTCAAACCGATTAATCACCTTCGTTTCTCTGAGCAGATGGACTACCTTTAATGTATCTTTTTGCAGGACCAAGTTTTTCTGTGAAGGCAGATGTGTTGGACAGTGTGAAACACGGAAGCCGAGAATATATGCCATAGAGAAGCGGAAGTTACGGCGGTTCTTTTTATGTTCGGTGTCTCAATTCCGATCCGTAGATTTTGGATGATAAATAACCTAATTCACTGAGAAAAATGGGATTTCAGCGATATACAGTGATGAAAATACACAGTCAGTCCTACTTTCTATTAAGGTACGTTGGCTCACTGTGATATAATCAATTATAGGGTGTGACGTGCATTTCACTACATTCAATTTCTTTATTGCCAATCCAATAAATTTCGAAGTCACTTAACGGACAGCGTCTGCAAGAAGAAAAAGTCCTTTGAATTTTGATAACTTTGACAGTTCTTCAAAAAAAATGCAAAATTCAGATGCAGGTGAATGTGCCTTCAAGATGATCTGTGATAGAGCAATCACATACGACATGCATTTGGTACTCAAGGCGATCTCAAAAAATTCTAAACGCATTATTGAAATTTCCATTTTTCTGTAAAATTTTTTCATTTCATCCTGTTCCTTTGTTAAAGAGCAATAGCACAGCCGGAGTCTTACAATATGAGATGAAAACAAAAACCAGCTCTTTTGGAAATTCTCAAGTACCAGGTTGACTTATTTTGAAAATACAATGCGGAAGAGATTCGTGCAGGCCTCAAAACACAATGATATTATGGAACGTGCTGTCCTTAACCTTCTGCCTTTTTTCTAGACAGAGTCCTTTCGATTCGTGAAGTACGCGGTTGACTTGTGAAGGTGGAGTAATTTTCCTTCGGAAAGATGAGTGAATGATGAACCTTGCCTTAAGATACTTTCAAAGAGAGAGTGCTCTTCTTGCTACACTATCAAAATCCCTTTCCCAGCTTCCGACCCTGAGTATCCCATTCGAACGAACCGCTACCCTGCTTCAGTCAATCTGACCTAAGGACGAACATGTTAGTTGTTAGAGGTAGGTAAGTCGTTTTTCATTGTCTGCAGACTGTAAATTCGAGCGTGGAATACTTCTGAATAGTCGAGAGATAAAAAAAATTATAACGAATATAAACGCCTTTCACAAGAAAAAATCAACTGTACAACTCAAATAGATATGGGCCATATCGCCTTCGAACGTTTGAGCACTCGCCTACGACATTGTGCTCAAACTTCGCCCTCGTGCGATATGACCACCATATCTCTTGTTGTATAAACTACTATTTCAGAAATATACCTAAGTGTCTCAATAATAGCCTGTCTGGGCAGTATTTCTCAACCCATTGCATCAAGTCTAGATCGTAATATATCGTACGAATTCTCAGTATGAGGTTATTTTACGATATAATCGAATGAATTTAATCCAATTGAAGTGTAAGGAGAAAACACAGCTGGTGTGTTATCCGTATTGAGAGGTTCAGGTGCAAGAAGTAGTTCAACTACTACTGACCATATATCCATCGTCGATATAAAGGGCATAAAGTGGACGTTTTTCCTCGAAGACGTTAATTGAAAACATTTCGGAGGATAAAAGCAAATTGAGATGAAAGGAAAAATCATGAAATGGTCTGTCGTGCTTGATGCACAAGTGCTTTCGATTCTCTGCACTATGAGAGTTTCAATATAACTCTTCTGCATATCTCATAATTCGTAAAGTATGTTTGATTGTCGACGTTTTCTTTTTTCGAATGGAGTACTATTTGTTGAACGTGATTGGCATTGCTTTTTGCGGCAATGATTCAAATATTCTTAGTCAATATTATTTACTTTATTTAAACCTGTTCAACACTCACTAGATCAAAAAACTGTAGTGAAGTTCAAGCAGTAAAGAAAATTCTGACGAATACTTGATCAGAAATAGTTCTGTGTATTGACATTCTCATCTCTTATAATTGATTTATTTCGATTTCATTACAAGAAAACAGTAAAAACAACAATACACGGTGTCGAATAATTCCTCTTGGAAAAATCCTTTGACCCATACCATTGTTTCCCATACCAATACTGATATCCTAAGCAACTTATAAGACGTCAGAAATATTGTTCGCTTCCGTTTTCCTTCACATTCGCAACTCATTGGTTTCTCGTCCTCATCCAATGTTTCTTCTTGTGGGAAACAATCCAAACAGTGGGATGAATGAGTTTGAGCAGTTGTTTGAGGAATAGGCAGAGAAATTTTCTAAAAAGGATGGTAAATCCCTGAACAATGACCACAAAATACACATTTCAACGTTGCTTTCAGCTGATCCACAGATTTATATACCATCATGGAGTTCTCCACCTCCAGACATCTTGGCCAAGACTTCAGAGCTTTCCCCTTTTCACTAAACTTTCCATTGATTTGAATAGTTTTGGTTTTTCGGTAACTTGTCTAACATCTTCGGACATACTTTCTATTAGAAAATTCCTGAGAATCCTATTGTAACTCAATGATATCACGAGTTGAAAGGCTTCGAATTTCATTTCTCTATGAGGCAGTATCAACAACTGTCTTCAATACAAACATCTGACCCACACCTCTGATGAAAACCGCCCTGAATGGATCGAAGTTCCATTGAATCTCTAAATATAAGTTTGTGAAACCTAAGAAGAGGTATCATTTTCCATAAACAGATAGCAACCATGGTATCTGAGACAAGAACTGGATGATACTGTTCAACGTAACAGAAGTTCCAAATATTCCTCAATCCAATGGAACAAGTCTTTCCACCTACTTTCATAGTGGACATACATCTTTCAGAAACTGTACGGTTGAATCAACCAATTTGAAAATTCAAAAATAGTGTCAAGCTACCCAGACTCATTACTGTCCATGCAGGAGGTGACAAGGGCTATACCCCTAATTGTTGGCTTATAGTTGAATCAGATACAAAATCAGGGGATTCAGAAATGAATTCTGAAAATTATGATAAATGGTTACGAAGAGTTAATCCAAAAGTCAGCTGTGAATTCGGTAGTCGTGACAGATAATGCTCTATACAATAATATTCAAATTAATCCAGCCCCCAATAAAAATTCTAGAAAGGTTGACATGGTGAAGTGGCTGCACGAAAAAGCGTAATGTTCATCCTTGACGTGCCCAAACCCGAATTATACCAGTTGATCAAGGGAAATAAAAAGCATCATATGAGATACAAATTTAACGGGTAAACGGTAGACCACACGCCGTGAGAGGGGACTGCGGGATCTGGTTACTTCCATCCAGGCGGTAAGCATATCCTTGAGTGGGTAACCAATCCCTCCTCCGCCATCCAACATGCCGTTATAGCGTATCACGAATACGCTGGCGGGTGGTAGGGGGCCGTACCACCTGCGGAACATCCGGGTGTAATGCGAGTCATAGTCGGGCCCAGTGAGCTCCGGTCGAAGAGACATGGGATGGTCCGGCCGGTATGTAAGCACGCTATGTGCCGTGTAGGGGAAAACCCCGGATTACACGTTGAAAACCCAAGATAAGGTGAGCCTGGACTACACTGCCAACACTCGGGGGTTGATAACAAAGGTCTGGGGACCGGTCGTGGTCCTATCCAACTCAGTTGCTAGATATTCTGAGGGGGCCTGACCGGCCTCCCCAAACCCTCCCGGTGCGGTCGTAACTATGATTCTCTTAAAGTTCATCCCCAACGTGCCCAAACCCGAAATATACCAGTTGATCAAGGGAAATAAAAAGCATCATATTAGATACAAATTTGAAGGACACAGACATAACGTTTTGCAATTTCCACCCTGCCATCCAGATTTGAATCGCACTGAACTCATTTGAGCCAGTGTCAAAACGAACGTGTCCCAAAATATGAGTATAATCGAATTACAAAAGCATTGCCGACATGTGGTAAATATAGAGCGGAAATATTGGAAAAATGAAAAAAAAATTGGTATTTAGATACTGACTGATTGAAGTTTATTCTTGGATAAGTGTACCATTATATAAGATTTCAATGAGCTGTACTACTACCTATATTATTGAATAAAATGTGAAAAAGAATTACAAAAAAGTCATGTTCCATTTGCTATCCTAATCTCAACTTATTTATAGCTACGACACTGTCCAAGAAGAGGCTCATCGTAATCCAGCAGTAATTTAGTTGCGAGAGTCTATACCTGCGCGATCACTTGCCATCAGCCGTGGCGTATACTGAAGAGGATAATGTTGAGAATAACTGTGCCGTTGAGTTTTTTGCTGGGAGGATGATCAGGACTGGGTTGTTGAGGAGACTTTCTAGAGAATGTCTTTTGGCCGGTATGATGTTAGGTTTGTTAGGTTTTGCCTTCCTGGAAGTAGATGCGGTATCTTGGTGGGTTTCTTCAGCAATCATTTCAGGAAAGTGAGTGGAAGCAGATTCTATTTCTTCACAATCAAGCTCCTTCAGATTTTTCACTAGTTATTCTTCGACGCTTCTGAAATTAGAACCATTGTCACTGAACATTTCCTCAAGAGGACCTCTTTCACAAATTCAAAAAACATGGATAAATCCTTCATTACTCGAGTAGTGGTCCATTACCAGGTAGACTGTCGGGTGATCTTGAAAGTGTTGTAAAAGAACAAACAATCAGCTTCCTAGATGAACAGGACATTCTCACGAATTCGCAATATGGGTTCAGGAAAAATATGAACACCTCGGATGCCACATTCGATCTCAGAAAGAAACTCGACATCAAAATTGAAAATAAACAAATTCCACTAGTTACGTTTTGCGATCTATCTGAAGCGATCATTTTATCTTGCTACAGATATTGGAACTCTACGGTATACGGGGGATTGCGCATAATTGGTTCGAATTAACTGAAGAAGAATATAGCTCGAATAACAGAAAACTTCAATACGGTGTTCCCCAGAGATCGATTCTGGGTCCTATACTATTCTTGATATACATCAATGACATTGACAAAATGGTTAGGGCTTTCGCGGCCGAGGTTATTAGTATAACTACTGCTCTTCGGGCTTGAAGGCCGTCGTTCTTTGGAATTTCTTCCTGACGTTTCGCTAGCGCGAGTGGCCAGCTTCTTCAGAGGCTTATTCATCTCCGATGATTAACATTTTTTTAAACCAACGTTCACTACGACACCAGAGAATTCTTCAGTGATCACATATGAGTTATTTTCATAATTATAACCTTCACATATTTTTTTCCTTCGATATTGAAATTCAGTAAACATATTTCACATTATCAATGTAATGTTTGAATACTAAGAAATGCTCCCTCTTTGTTTTACGTATTTATTCATTAACTATATGAATTATCTTATACTGATTTTAACTTCGATAACTAATTAGTTATACATACATTGTAACTGTTCACATATGTGTAAGAGAAGGGGAAGGAAAGGATAACTCAAAATGAAGTACACTTTTCAATAGCTCACAAGCACATGGAAATCATTTTATATAAAAAGTGTATGAAAAACTGTATCTAAACATATATATATATTCGAGAAATAAATTCAATTCAATTCAGGCAAATATGAAGCCATATATTTTCTCCATTGATCTTGAGAATGCCATAGAAATTCAGGACCATTAATATACCGACTACACTTTGGAGAATCAATTAGGTCATAACACTTTGTTGCTTTATCAGCTACATTATCATCTGATTTCACATACTTTCTTCGTTCGATGTAAGCGTGTTCATGGATTTCTACTAGAGGTTGTGCTACAAACATGTTCATACGTCTTATCTGGCATCGGAACGAATCCAATAGAAAAAGTCTACAGTCGGTATAATTAAATGTGCTGATGATCAATTCCAACAGCAAAATTCAAAATTGCATCAAGTCGTGTTCCCTTCAAAGAAGCCTGTGATTCTAAGCGTGGTATTGAGGAGGACTCCAGAGGTGATACTCGAATTCTCACGTTCACGAAACAAACTATCACATTTTCCATCTTAAGTAAGCGACACTAGCATATTTTTTTTTGATGAGTCATCGAGTATGTAAAGTTGAAGTTTGGTAGGATACCTCTCAAACGAACAGTCTCCATTGACAGTTCTGAATGATTCTCTAAATTTTTTAGCAACCCGCTAATGAACTACTTATAAATTATAGCATTCATGATTTTGGTGGCATCTCCTTCAGTGTCCGCTCCACCAAGGTATTCATCAGTGTAGTGGGATTCCGTAATGGCGGGATATTTTCTGCTGCAGTGATAGGCATTTCTGATGCGTATATAGCTAACAAGGTGAGCATCTTAGGAGAAGAAAACAGATACTAAAATCTGATATAAATCTGATAGTGACTGTTAGCTATTTATGTACTATACAGTCTACGGTAGTGCGACAATCACCTGCAAAGTTTTTTCTTGGTCCGTTACTGACTTCATCTATCAACTATCAGAATTATTATTGAGAATTGATAGATGAAGTCTATATTGGACCAAAATAAATATTTGCAAGGAGTTCTTACCTTCACCGCCTCGGATTATGGAATATACATATGAATAACCTCGCTTCATATACATAACAAAAGGTTCCCCGAGTGCAAATAATATCACTTTGGTGCTAAGGTAATTGACTTCTACAAAATTTTTCAGCCATATTGATGAACAATTTCACTTGGAGATTATTTTAGAGGGACACACAATTGTTAGAGGGACCAACGAAGGTTCATCGTTACCACAAGCGTTACCACAGTCATCATAAAATTCATTTCTATTTTTTGTCAGTGATCAAATCAGTTCAATCAGGACGGTATGAATCCGTCGAATGCAATTTTCCATTGGTCCAGAAATGAACTTTCAAAAAATTCACGATACTCACTTATACAAGTTCCGATAGGTACTTGTGTGGTTCCATCGCCCAAACATTGATCGAAAATGTCCTTCTTCGCTCTTGGAGAAATCTTGACCGTTCAGGCCTGTTTTAAATATCTATTGCTATGGCAAAAATTTTGCTGTATATATCGATGACAGATTTTGAAGTCATCGGACGGACAACTGAAACATCTTCAATGAAGATACGCTTATCAACTCCGAAGAACTGAAGAAATGTAGTATGCCAGATACAATTCGAGTCAGAGAAATACCTATACTTGATGAATTACTACTCAAAAGTGTCAAAATGTGGTGACGTATAATCTCGCATCGATACCTACATTTTTCTTAATGAATTACTGCTCAAAAGTGTCCAAAAGTGATGAGGTATATTCTCGCATCGATACCTACATTTTCCTTCCGAGCAATTTCTTCAGGTTCAGCGATGGGACTCGATTTTCAATTATTGAAATACGCATATAGTCATATTTTACTGATTCGTGTTACGATCCCGGAATTTCCAAGTGTGACCTCGAATTTATAGCATCTCAAAGTGGAATTCGACCCATAATATTTTTACAACATCGTCTGACTACGAAAGTTCATATCGAACCGTGATCAGAGCGTGGCTTTCTTATATTTTCCGCATTTATGCCAATTCCTACTCGTAAAATGGCTTTTCGTTGGTGAAGTTTTCCGAACTTTTATTTGTCCTGGCGCGATTAGAAAATAGAAAATCGTGATTTATTTTTTTTTAAATCTTGTGTTGGTCGAGTTGATATTACTTTGCATAAAAAATGACAAATTTTCAATATCGAGTTTTTTTCACACGCTTACTTCCCCTTGCTCTATAGGAATAGATCATTTGGTGATATACATATTTTTCAAGTAGTATTGGATAATGCTGCTGTTGCATCTCTTCTGAAAGTTTTGTTCCGATTATGGTTGATTTGGGACAGTTGTTACAGAAAGTTCTTATGAATGCACCTTCGAATATATTGAGAATGAAATTAAAAAGTTCATATATAAGTCGAATGTTATGCCATATGGAGTCGAAAATTCGATAGGGACAGATGTAAGACATGAAGTCGGGAATGGAATTCGGCTTAAGAAATTTCTCAGAAACTTCACTGGCGGATCAAATTTTTCCATAATTATACTGATACTAATTTCTTCATTTCGAATCTTCTATAGAAGTTCTCGATTTTTTTTTCAATAATAGAAGAGAAACGCAAAAGAGATATATATATATATATATATATATATATATATCTATTGGAGTTTTTCAATACTTCTCATTCATATGAGAAAAAGTGTGTTTGTTTCCGACAGAAATGGACTGATCTAGTTGAGTACACATAAACAATTATTTCTGAAATTCGAAATATTCAATTAACATCCAAGATATATGGAGAAACGCAGGAGAACACAAAAACTATCAATGTGCTTGATGATACACAATGTACATATTTATGTCAACTCTCATCACCCTGTATTCACGAAACTGAAGGTTACTATCATAATTTTCTCAGAAACTATTTTTCATGAAATATCGCAAGAAACAATCCCCTTGAATTAATGACAGCCCTTTAGAAACACTGTATATTTTCCGTTACATTGAATCATGAAAAACCAATATTGGCAATGGTTGTGTTGAAGCAATGTGGGTCGATTCAATAACTTTCGATAACATGCTGTAATCTACAGGTAGGTTATATTCATACAGGGTTTTTCCAAAGTTGAGTCATTCATTTCAACAGCTTGTAGAATTTGTCAAAATGAGTTGATATTTTCAAAAGTCGCCATTATAAAAGTTGCATAGGAAGAGAGTCAGTTTAAATTATTACCAATTATCGAAAAAACATAATTATTATGTTGATTGAAAACATTTTTTAAAGAAATTATTCAAAATTCTCCCATTTGCACAACCTTGCTCGGCAAATCCACACTCTTTACAAGTTTAGAATCGATTCACGAACATTTTCAGTGCACTGTTGAGCTATTTTAGAGTATTTACTCCTTCGATACACAAACTTCTTCAAATAACCCCACAGAAAAAAATCGCAAGGTGTTGAATCTGGGAAGCGAGCAGGTCAAGCAATGGATCGATACTCTGGAAGAACTTCAAGAACGTATTGGAAATGCTTGTGATTCAATTCTTGGAAACCAAGATTTTATATTCGAGGCTTGTAGGGAGTATTATATTGCGTTCATTGAACGGGGACAATTTTGAACAGAAAAAAAACAGACTCAATAAGATTTCATCATCGTCAGCGGGTATGTAATGTCATCAGTTTTAGAACTTATGAATGTTCCGACACTGTAACAACAGAATGGGCGAGATTAAAATTTTTAGATCTTCACATTGATGAACACTTGAATTGGCAGAACCACTGTGACTTCCTTATCAAAACAATCAACTCTATATCATATCAGTTCAGAAATATTAGGCAGGTTTTAAATGTTGATCAACTGCTGAGGCTGTACTATGCACTATGCTCAGGTTGATTCCAGACTGAGTTATGGAGTGTGCTTCTGAGGCTTTCCTCTCGCTGCCCCGATGTCTTTATAGCACAAAAAAAACTCATACGAATCATTTGTGTCATAAGCCATCGTGATTCATGCAGAAATGCTTTTGAAAATTTCAGAATTTTAACTGTTCCCAGTCTTTTAAGTTTTGACCTGTGCTTGTCTGTTTTTGAGAATAGAAATAAGTTGTTCGTACGGTATAAATGTAAGCACATTATTGATACAAGACAAAAAAATAATGTTTTTGTACCATTTGCCAAAACCAAATTAGCTTTCGAATCACCCGATCAGATGGCTCCACGTGCTTATAATCTGCTGCCAGATACTTTAAAAGAATCTAAAACAATGCATATCTTCAAAAGAAAACTCAAAGATTTCCTTGTTGATAACTGTTATTATCGTTATGAAGAAATTATGCGTATAAGTAGGTAGTTTTCTTTATCTCTTTTCCGGAACTTTCATTATCGGATCTATTTTTTTGACGATTACTATACAAATTTTATAACTTTGTCTAAAAAGAAAATAAAGATTTATCATTATTATTATTATAATGATAATTTTTTCTAATGCTCGTTAATAATGTGTGACTTAACTTTGATAACATCCCTGTAAACACCTTCAAGTTCCTATTGTTCAGATTCCATCTCCTTAATTTATTTTCATTGTAGTGGAATTTATTTGTGTTAGGTGTGCTCCCCAGGATGAAACAAATTCGTCTCGTATCTCCTGTATAAATGTATGTTCGAATTTTTCAGATTGATTTGAATGGTATCGCCAAGAGGGTATTAGATAATTCAGGGTTTGTGTGTCAGATGCATCTCTTGAGTACAAAAGACATAATATATTACCACCGAATGAAGAATTCATAAAGTTTAGGAATGGAATATCTGGGATTCTTGACATATTGCTTTCACAACATTGAAAAATCCTTCCTGTATATGACGTGTGGGTTAAAGTATGCAAAGTTCGAACATGAATAGGCACTTTAGAATGAATTGTTGATATCGGAAGGCCTAAATGAGTCGTCTTCCTCGAGAATTCAAGAAGAGTTTATAGCTAAAATATTCACTGCATTCAGAGTGTATGGGGAACTGAGGAGCTTATGATACATCAGGTGTCCCAGAATCAAATTGACGGGCTATCTTGGTTGATAAAAAAAGAGGAGTTATTCACATGTCAGAGGCTTCTCCCAAATACGTTCTCGAAATCAGTTATTCTGTCAAAATCCCCCAGAATTCCCAACGCTCTGTTGTGAGCTTGGAGATCTGTCGAACCACTCTTGCTCAGATTATAACAGCTGAATTTTTAAAGAAACTCCTTGCCGAGAGAGGTTTTTCCTAAGACTTTAAAACTTGAAAAATTCAAAGTGAATGTTATTTCTTATCTCCTGTCCCTAGATTCATGCAGTGTTCTTCAAACATTACAGGGCTTTCCTTTGGTGTGAATCTACATATGAAGATATATTCTGAATTTCCCCTAACAAGTTTTCTTTTTCTTAAACTAACCTTGAGTGCTTATCAGTGGGTTGATAGAGCATCTCTCTATATTTCGAATCACTGGAACATTGGTATTCTCCAAAAAATATGAATTTTCTCTCAATGGAAATAATATGTGAGTTTCTCTAGCAAGTTGTCGATATTCTTGAGGAATGATGCAACACGTTACGATTGGAATACAAATTGTGCTCTTTGGCGTGAACGGATGCTTCGAATCGTCGGAAAACATCACACAACATTTTGTTGAGCTTGATAATGATTCATCATACCAGTTACAATTTATTCTTCATGAACCAGATAACTCTAAAATCGATTCTAAGCACGTGTTCCGTCTTCTATCTATCCTGGCATTGAAACCAAATCCCATTTAGGTCATTGAAATGTTACATTTTCAAGGCCTAAGCGTGCGTTTCTCAGAGGACGCAATTTTATTCGTTTGTTGTGTGAGAAAGGCTAGTTAGGTTAAATTCAGGTTTGTGGGGTTGTAACCCTTGTCCCGCGGCTGCCATCTATAAAGAAATAGTGCAAATTGTTCTTGCGCTTTATCTGCCAAAATATCTGTTCCACAGTAAATTCATAGGAACATCTTCTCTTTGAAATTGAATGAGCTGAAATATTTTTTTTCAGTACTTTCCATCGTAAAATGAAAAATAACGAAGTTATGAACGAAAATAGTTAAAAATTTTGGAGCAAATTTTCTTTTCGTCGCAATAATTTTTTCTCTAGTTGATTTACAAAATAAGGGCATCAGAACATTTGTATTGAGGGGGTATCAACGAATAATTTCCACCAAGGTTTTTTGTAATTTCGTTCGCTCGTTTAGTGTTTTACAGCGTTCCGAAGTTGACCGTATTCTCAAATACTTCTGAGGATACATATCTATGCAAATAGTTTTCGCGCTTCATCTATTCATCCTACAGACAATTCATTGTGATATTTTTTGTTGTGGATTGAATCCTCTACAAGTTCAATTCCTTTACTCTTTATCGTAACATCAAAATTACCACAAATATGAACGAAAATATCAAAAATGATTGCAAGGAATTTTCTTTTCAATGCAATTTTTTTCGATTCACATTACATCAGAATGACATCAGGACGTTTTCCTAGAAGGTGTGTCAGATAATAATTTTCACTATGAAATTTCGTTCATCCATTACAGTTTTACAGAGCGCCAAAGTTTATCGTATCTCATATACTCATTAGGATACATATAGAAATGAATAATTATAGGCTTATTTTTCCATAACCTTCTTATTATCAAACATTTTTCAACATTATTATGTGATGACTAATTAGTTATCGACCTTTCTCCCCACCATAAACCTTCGGTTTCATTTTACTAGTTTTCACAATGATTTCCAATCCGTGTGTACATTTACGAAAATCCCATGTAGGTAAGAAAAGTCCAGGTAACCGTTTGGGGACAAAAAACATCTGCCTGCTATCACTATCATTATTATTATTAGTCCTAGGAGGTGCAATTGTGTTTTTCCCTCTACTCAATCTTCTAGTTGTGCTACGTATTAAGTCACGTATAAAAGTATTTGATTGTGACAAGTACTTTCAGTTTTGCAGGTACGATTTTGACATCTGTGGGCAGAATGAATAATTTTGTGATAAGAATTTTGACTTTTCCAGGCGTGCATATTTTAATATTCAATCAAGAGTGAATAATTTACTTGTAAGAAAATCATAGGGAAAATTGAAGTACAAAGTTTAAAGGCGGAAACAGACCTTTCTCGATCGAGCAATCGCAAAAAACGATGTGGATAGTGAGCAATTATTTCAAAGTGTTCCAGATATTACTGTCCATATTGCATTTTACCTTCAATATAGTGATAGTGAAACGGATAATGCCGTCTCCATCCTTGAACGTTTACTTGGGCCCTTCTTACCTGCATATATAGGATTCTCTTGAATGTCTAATTGGATTTGAAATTATTTTAAGAACCTTAATATAAAGCAAAAGTTTAATTGTGAGGAAAGGAGCCATTAACCAGTAATAAAAGAACAATGTTAGGGGAATTGAAATTTTATCCAAAATAAAAAGGTAATAGAAAACCAAACCTATAACCCTGAAAAGTTTTTGAGATGCCGGTCAACTTTGGAGCGCTGTGAAACACTACAATGAATTCAGTTGAATTTCCCTGTTGGGAACTGAGAAAGTCAAGATTATATTTCTTCACTAATAATGAAGGCAGTGGTACGAAGGAATGATAATGTAGATTTGTCCTGCAGTATGTTTGAAGGTATAAAGATTTACTTCATGTCAGGACACAAATAAGATATTGGCTATACATGAATAAGAATGGAACATGATCAACTTTATGATGATATCTAACTTTCCGTGGAAAAAAATATGTGTACTTATTTATTTATTAGGGTTTAATTTTTTATGGTATCGTTCTCATACCACAGATGACATATACAATAGCAAAGCGTACGCATTAGAATATGTTGGAATTCATTTTCTTTGTAATTTTTTTTAATATTTGGTGATCTAGAGCGAGTTGTCACTAATTCAAGTTTGGAGAAACGGAATCTTTTGAACTGGCAAACTAGTAGTAGGTACTTATTACACTCATAGATATGTGAGAATACACAAAAAACAATTGAATATCACCTTCTGCACTATCTCCAAATAGGAAACATTGTATATTGTATTTTCCTGAGATCATTAGATTCCAATTACAAAAGTTCTTGACAAATTTTTCGTGGAATGTAAAATAAGCGGGTTGTAAGTGGTGTATGGAAGCTGGAAGTCATTAGTTATCAGTATGAATCAAATAATAGTTTTTAGTACTGTCAAACCCGCGATAGCTGAAATCATTCGTGTTGCAGGATATCCACCTCATCATAGTTTCATTGATATAGCAACTACAACAGAATATCAATAATAATCCTGAACAAGGTGATGAAATACTATTTTTATATTTTCAATACGAAGTCATTTTGCATGATGAAAAATATTGTTATAAAAGAATTCCAGCTATTTATAGACAGAATCATGATTTCAGTAAAATATTCAAGATATATGGTGATTCAGGTTCTAATTCCTGGTACGGAACCACCGTGTTGAAATTCAAACGTTTAATGGTAAGGCCTTCTTGATCCATTGCTCGCACAAATCGCGACTTTTGAAGGTTGACGTTAGTAGGGCGGCGTCAGCTGCTGAACGAAAAAAAAAAAAGAGTGTATACCCCATTTTGAACTCAATATGGACACGCTTAGGTACATGCAAATTGATCTGAATAATCGATATTTCTAGTCCAATCTCATCAAGACGTCAACTTGTAATATTTGTCTCTATGGAGGTAATCGTTCTCGTATTGAACTATTCCTACATACTTCATTTCTATACTTAATTGTGATTGAAAAATATATTATAACGAATAAATCGTTCAGAAATAAACTAGAAATTCTCTCAAGAATGATATCTGGTGCTCAACGTTGTAGGGGAAACTTCATATGCTTGGGAGCTCCAGTATATTACCGAATGGGTATCTACAGGAGATTTACTTAGTACCTTCATATATATCCAACCAGAATTATTTCTTGATGAAGATTTATATCATTCTGAAATTGTACACGTATGTTCAAACTGCCATGCTTCAATTCCCAAGTTCGTTAAAAGCATTTATGTTTGTCCTCAAATGGAGTATCTGAATTGATGGAACTGAAAATGTTTACGGTTACACACTGTTGCTCACAAATTCCCGTTAAAGCGATAATTCATGTCATACATGATGTTTCGTGCTCAAGAAACAGACTCTATTCTACTGAAGGAAGTTGAAAAATGAAGTTTCCTTTTTCTCGAAATATTGAACCTGACCTGTTACTTATTGCAGCATTACTCGAATGAAATTATAAGTAATTAAGGAAATGTGCGATTGAAGGTACGATATCCGTAAAAAAGTTATTGAACAAAATGACTTGGAAAATAATTTTTGTTGCTGTTCCCTGCCAGTAGCCAAGATCCAAACTCCACAGTCGCTGATTGCTCTCATCTATGTTGGAGGCATGCGTTGAGAAACTCCCAGCTTCTATAAAATAACGAAGGTCTAGCCGTCGGGGACTCTTGGACTAGAAGTTGAGGACTTTTCATATGCCCCGTCGATCTCAATATGTTCATGATCTCTACTGAATTCCTCAGTTCGAAAAAAGTGCATACTAAGAACTTTCGAAATATAAACTTCAAACATAGAGAGTTATTGCACATTATTTGGAGTATATCCTCCTCAGACCCCAGGTATCATATATGATACCTCAGGTTTATATTTTATTCTCGGCCTCTAGCTCCATTTAGCCGCACGTTCTCGATGGTATCATATATGATACACTGCTGAATATGCCCCCAATTTTTTGATGCGATGTTGGTTGCGTTCGGCGGCAAGAAAAGTCATTCGATTGTTTGCACGTTCTACGATGATGTCTCTACCGCGAAATAAAAGTGAGTAATTTGTTTTTCTGGTGTTCTATTGGTATATACTTGTTGAAAGTGCACTACAGAACATATGGAAAATATGGGTTCTGTTTTAAATATTACGAACATTTCGCAATGGGGAATTCGGTTAACGTATCATGCGTGATACCTTGGGTCCCACTGACTACAAAATTTAGTTTCCACTCTTTATTTGAAATATTATTTTTTTAAGTGCCTTCAACTGCGTCGGAGCTAGAAGAAATAGCTCTCAACTTAGATTTGGATCAGTCGGATCTCGATCTCTCTTCGGACGATGATGAGGATGAGGTTGATCTAGGTTTGGAAAATGTGGTTCCCGATCCAAATGAAATAGAGATCGCAGACAACATGAGCGATTCATCGGATGAGGAGCCTCTTGCCCACTACCTACCAGGTTACCAGAAAAAATGGTCACGTTCTCGTCAGTTTGAACCAAGTCATTTCAATTTTCAAGAAGAAAACATAGACACTGAGACCAGCCAATTGCCTACCTGAAAAAATATATTTCGGATGAGTTTTTCGAAGACGTTGCCATTTTCACAAACATGAGCGCAATATTTTTGGAGCTTCCATGTTGATTGGAATTTATGGTCTACCGAGGATTAGGATGTATTGGGCGCGAAACACAAGAGTACCTATCAATTCAGACAACATATCCAGAAATCGGTATTTCAAACTCCGATCGCGCCTAAAACTCATGGAAGATCAGAAAATTTCCAAAGAAGAAAGGAACTTGGCCAAGTTTTGGAAAATTAGGCCAATGCTAGACATGGTGCAAAAAAGATGCCGCAATAATAAAAGGACTCGATATGTATCAAAGGATGAACAGATGATACTATTTCATGGGCAAGTTAAAATGCGTAAATTTGTTAGAGGCAAACCCAATCCCGTAGGATTGAAGAATTTCGTCATGACAACGCCAAAAGGGATCCCATTAGACTTTCATCTTTACGAAAGAAATGGGTCGTCTGTGGATTCGTTCTTGGTGAAAATGCCCGAAAAACTTGATGAAGGTGGTAGAATGGTACTGAAACTCACAGAGACCCTGCCAATAGGAGCTTCAGTCTACACCGACCGATACTTTACCTCAATTTCGTTGATCGAGATACTCTCCTCAAGACAAATAACTCTAGCTGGTACAATTATGGCTTCTGGGATTCCAAAAAACGCAGAATTTTCAAATGATAATCAATTGAAAAAATCAGGCCGTGGTTCACATGATAATAATAAATCGTTTATTTCCGACAGGTTTTCACCCAGTTACAGGAAATATAGAAATTTACATATAACAAACATCATATTGAGGAAGAACTTAACCTAGATATAAGTCAAAATTAGTTTTTTTCTACCCAGTAATTACAGAACTTATCAGTTTTGATTCATTTAGAATGTGTTGGAGTGGATCAAAACAAATATCACAGGATTGACATATCTCATTGTATAGTTTACACATATTAAATATTGGAGATTTGGTAAGAACATTTGTACTGGCCGGGTTATTATAAAATGTTCTTTCACTCCGTCTTTCCATTCTAGGTACACAAAAATTCAATTTGCTCACCATATCCCTACAGTCTACATTCTCATGTAATAAGTTATACAAGAAGGTAATTGACGAACAATTGCGCCTTACTCGCAAAGAATCAAGACCGAAGTTTGACAACATATCACTGTAATCAAATCCTCTTTCCGGGTATCTACCATTGACTTTGAAAAAAAGATACTTCAAAAACTTCCTCTGGACAGATTCAAGAAGTATTATTGAATTGACAAAATGGTTGAGGCTTTCGCGGCCGAGGTTATTAGTATAACTACTGCTCTTCGGGCTTGAAGGCCGTCGTACTTTGGAATTTCTACCTGACGTTTCGCTAGCGCGAGTGGCCAGCTTCTTCAGAGGCTTATTCATCTCCGATCATCGGAGATGAATAAGCCTCTGAAGAAGCTGGCCACTCGCGCTAGCGAAACGTCAGGAAGAAATTCCAAAGTACGACGGCCTTCAAGCCCGAAGAGCAGTAGTTATACTATTATTGAATTATTATAGATAGGAGACCAGACCAATGTCGAATATTCCAGCTTGCTTCTAACGAAAGTAAAGTACAAAATTTTTTGTGTTTTTGAATCTCTAAAGCAAGACCAATTTCGTACACAATATCCAAGAAGTTTTGTGGAGGATTTCACTATTTCGTTAATGTGGTCGGTGAAAGTCAATTTACTATCGAATACAACCCCGAGATCTTTGAATGATTGACATTTCTGAAGTATTACATTATTAATGGAATAGTTAAGATCAACTTGGTTTTGTTTCCTGTGATAAGACATGGTTTTACATTTCGATATGTTCAGTTCAAGAAAATTCAATTCACACCATTTACTAACCTTATTTATGCAATTCTGAAGAAAGAAACAATCTTGTATTGAGTCAATGCGGTTGTGAATTTTAAGATCATCGGCAAAAAGTAAATGATGACAGGACAATTCCAGTGACGAATCATTTATAAAAATCAAAAATAATAACGGCCCCAAATTCGATCCTTGAGGAACACCTGAGTTGGCCAAATATTTGGATGATTGATAGCCGCCGTATTCTACAAATTGTATTCGATTCAATAAGTAAGATTTCATCAATGATAACAAATTGTCGGACAGACCTACAGACTTGAGTTTAGATAGAAGTATGTAATGATCTATTTTGTCGAATGCTTTCTTAAAGTCTGTATAAACAACATCCACTTGAATTTGTCGATTCAAGGTTTCAGAGATGAATTGAGTGATGCATGCCAGATTCGTAACTGTCGATCTTTTTTGTACAAACCCATGTTGATTTTGTGATATAATACCTTTTACAGAGTGATAAATGTTATCGTATAATATTATTTCGAAGAGCTTTCCGAAGTTACATAAAATAGCTACCGATCTATAGTTGCTAATATCACTGGTATCCCCGGTATTTAGAATTGGACATATTTTTGTCATTTTCCATATATCAGGATATTCACTTGTTTTCAAGATAAGATTGAATATAGCACATAGAGGATTAGCTAGTACGTAGATGAGGTCTTTAACAACAAAACTTGGGATATTGTCGATTCCTGATGTCATTTTATTCTTGAGTCTCTTAGAAGAGGTGATTATATCATTTTCAGTGACATTACTGAGCGAGATGAGAGAGTAATTGTTAATAATATTGTTTTTGAACCTATTTGGATCAGATTCAATATATACAGTTGAGAAAAACTGTGCAAACGCTTCCACAATATCAGCAGGGTTATCAAATGAGGAATTTCCATTTTCCATGGTGTTTGGAATTCTGGAATTCATTTTCTTGCTTGTTACAAAAGACCAAAATTTAGTGGGATCTGTACTAATTTTGTCCTCAACAGTCTGAACACAAGCCGAGTATGCAACATTAATCTGTCTCTTTATTAGGCCAGGAAGGTATTTGAACTTTTCTAAATAAATATCCATTCTATACTTCTTGAACTTTTTATGTGCCTTATGCTTTTCTTCTATATTATTTTTGATTCCGGCTGTAAACCATGGAGGATATTTTTACTTTGATCCAATCTTGTATTTGGGTATACAGCTACTGAATATATTATCAACTACTGAGTATAACATAAAACAAGCTTCATTCACATCTTTTATGCCATCCATAAAAAACCAATCAACTTCGTTGGGTTAGTTAGAAAAGACGGAAAGATTATTCTAACGAAATGGTTTGATTCTAGGCCAGTGCATTTTGCTTCTTCTTCCTCTGGCATTGAACCTTCAGGAAATTGTATTAGATGGTCTAGGACTGAAAATAAGTACATTACAATCAAACAACCAGCAATTTTAGCCGATTACAATGCTAAAATGGGAGGTGTTGATTTACTAGACAGGGTGATTGGAAAATATGCAATGCGTGGACGTACTGAAAAATGGACAATGCGTGCAATCTACCACTTTTTCGATTTTGCAGTTGCTGCATCTTGGCTCGAATATCGTCAAAATGCCAGTACAGAAGGCTTGAGGAGAAAAGACACTTTGGACTATCTTGATTTCAAATTATCCATTGCTCAATATTTGATTTTGACTAAAAAACCTGAACAAAGTGAAAGCAATTCGGAACGAAGTGAATGTGAAGAAGAAGAGGCACCGCCTCTGAAACAAAGGAAGGTACAACCTGTTCCGGATAGAAGAGTCAGAACCGTTGGTAACATCCACCAAGCAAGAACAAAAAACAAGATCAAATTGTCGATTTCCAAAATGTGGTAAATTGACGTTTGTCAAATGTAACGCATGCAATATTTATCATAGAAATTGTTCCGCGCTTTTTCACCAGTAAAATTATTTCATAGATCTGTTGTTTCTATATGCCTCTAGAGTAGTCTAGATGTGGTTAATAACTTCTTTTGAGTAATATGGTTGTCGGCTCTCCTCGAACCATACGAAAAGTCCTAATAATTTCCCTAAATGCAAGAAATATCACAAAAATAATATTCTTATCCCATTTGAAGAACAAATTCAGACCTATTGGTTACAAACACAGCATTCAACTATTGCACAATTGAGCTTGTTATATCTCAGGAGTTTTTCAAATTTATCTTTCACATCCAAATGAATATATTTAATTGCCTCTCACAAAATATCTAATACATTCTTCAATGCTTTATTATATATTGTACCAATGAAATATCTCACAAATTCACTTTTACGTGGTCTCGTATGTTTTAGATCCTAATTTGTGTTCAAACAACCTGACACTTCATCCGATATTCTAAAACAGTAAATCCACACTTATTAAAATTCAATCAAATATTGAACAAAAGTCTATAATGGGCATTTAATTATGTTCTGAGTGCATTGACAAAAAATTAATTCATGTTGCTAGAATATTTGAATTTTGTAGGATGAGCAGCGAAGACTCAGCTGGATGCAGTCATGTGGGAAAACATTGCAGATTGGAACATTTGTCTGTTCAAGTCATTTCTCTCCAGGATACATTGGCCGCAAAAAGCTGAAAACGGGTGCACTACCATTTCTTTGGTTTGTGAATATCTTGTTAGAAAAAAAATTATTAACTTTTTCCTGGACATTTTGTTTACTACATTAAGTAAAGTTCGTTAAAATATACAATCTAACCAAGAATCGTCACACCCATGTTTCAGTTAGCTTTTTTATATTGTTTGCCGTTCTGAGTCAAGATATTATTTTTTTCAAAAAACATACCTTGGTAGAAATCATAACATTGAACAGGCGTCAGTGATAGAACTGATGGAATTCACTGTTGAATTTCAGAACTTGCCAGAGCATGTAGTGTAACGAGAGTATTAGTCCCTGTTCAGATTACCCAGGCTATTTGCTCAGAGGCAGAAGGTGTGGATTCTTTGGACGCCTTCCTAGTACTGAATTTATAAATGTGACTAGAAGGAATGTTTATTTGAATGGCATGAGCGTCAGAATTATTCGTTTGGAATAAAATGCAAATATGAATCCTTGAAGAGGATAAAAATTCAAACTTCCCCTGAATGAACCCCAAGTCTAATTTCTTCATTTCAAACCAATGGATGAGCAACTGAAACAACTGAATATATATATTACATATATTCAATTCATGTACATACTGGAACGTATACAAAACTGGAACGTTACAAAACTGAAATATACTAACTTGGAATATATACAAAACTGGAGTAGATACAAAAGTGTAATTGACATGGACTAAGATCCAACTCTAGTGTCTAATAAACTTGTGACTGGCTCAATACTTGAATATCATGTGATTTACTGATCTGTGAATAGTAGTATCGCTGTATCTGTCGGTTTTACGAAGAAATACCTGGTGTCCTCAGATAGCTTAAGGGTGGTACGTCTACCTTCGCTCCTTTCACAACGTAGACCAAGGTATTGTTGATGGGTACCGATCAAACTCTCCAATGTGGCTCCCCGTATTCAGTGGACCTGAATTTTAGGTGCTTGTATTCCATATGGGCCAACTCAATTCAGCAAATCATGTGAAACAATACAGTACGTATTAGAATCAGTCTCAAAACTTTACAGTTACGATTATGTCGTTGTAAATTGACCGTTCAATCCAAAGCATATAGTTATTACAATACTTAAGTATTCTCTAACAGAAATTATTTATGTAATATCAAACTCCTATATCAACAAGAATGTCAACACTTGTTGAGGAAAGATACAATAATGAATCTGGTCCGTTGCTGGATCTGACTGAGAATGGATATGCAAATATCCAAATAGAATCTTGACTTTAAAATTGAATGTACGAATTTCAACACCCAGCAGATACTTTCGGCCTGTTAAAAGAGATTCTGACAAGACTTACGAAACAAGATTATGTGAACAAAATCTCGATTGATTTCAATATCCAAACGTACCAACAAACATAATGATAATGAATAATTTTCAGAATGTACCAACAAATATAATGAATAAATCATCAAAATGATCCAAGAAAAACAAACTTTCCAGCCTTTGAGAACCCTCACAAGTTCCTGGAGTCACTGTGAAAGTGATTCAGGCAGCAGCACACACTTCATTCAATAAATCAATTGAAATTTCAGAAATAATAAAATATGTGCTACTTACCTGAGACACTCTCTCAAGATGGTGTGGACCCAGAATCATGCGAGTTGAACTACTTTCCAAAAATTTGTAGTCAACAATTATTCAAAATTCATGTTCCAGCCAACCAATAAATTTACTATGCAGCTTTAAATGCTTGAATTCAGCTGATCAGGAACGAATTCTGAAAATATATGGAGAAATAGTCACAGTTCACAAACAATGGAAAGTTCGATTGCCAAGCAATGAAGCAATTGAAAATAATTCTGTAAACAAATCAAGATGGTTTCCTCAACCAACTGTTGCATATATATAATTAAAATCAATCAGAATGAAACTAATGAATACAGAATTCAATTACTAACTTTATGTGGCTACAGTACACCACAAAAATAGCTGACAATCGTTTTTCATTAACGTGATGAATCGAGATCTTTCTCACAGAAACCTGAAAAACATGGCCTCCCTGTGCCAATCAAAATGTTAATTCATCACAATTGAAAGCATGAAAACTACCAAAAGTGTCAGAATCTGATCAACATACCTTTTGTAACATAGTCCTTTACACACTTCACAAATTCAAAAGGTTTTACTTCGATTTCTACCGGAGAAAAGTTGACAAATTCTAATCAGTCAGTACCAACAATCCAGCAAGACGCCTGAATCTCTCTAAAAAGAAAAGGGCCAAGCTTCACCCTCAAAATCTTATCGATCCATCCTCGTCAAAAAAGGACTTGCGCGATCGATCCATAACCGATTTTTCCGGCGTTCAAACTGCCATCGATTAGGATAAATGAAGTACTTTTAATAATATAGAACTCGATATTCAGATTAATAGATAGAAGTTTGGTTACTCTCCCCTAGGTGTCATTAGGAATGCTATTTATGAATTCAATATTCAAATAAATTTAATAAATTATTTCGTGAAACGATAAAATCGTTACAGTATATTTCACTTGTTTTTTAAGATTTTTTTTGTTTTTACTCCATTTATTTTTCTGCAAAAATACATTTTCATAAATTAATTTCTCTTAGTGAATAAATCCTGTAGGTAATGTAGTTAATAGCAATTTTGGAAAAATAATTTATCATCAACCCTAGCAGGCTCAGTGAAAAAATTAACATGTTATAGAAACATGATGGAAAAGTAGAATTGGTTTGAAAAACTTGCCCTAATATCGTGACTGAATATAAGGATTGTTTTCATAATTTTATGTGTCTTGCAACTTTTATATATATTTTTCAATCATTTTACTCCCATAATGTAGAAGGTTTCATTTCTTCTGTCTTTTTTTCACTTACATTATTTCTTCATTTCAATAACCTTCCAAGCCATTTCCTCTCCTGTTTCCGATTCGGCCCTCAATGACTCCATTGTTCGAATAGCCAATGTAATGAAGAACAGTCCATTTCACTATTCAACCAGATTATGCCTGAACAAGTTGTGATAAGTCTTCCCTCTGGTTGGGGTTTACATAAATTAACGGATGAAATTCTCCATTCTCCAAAGTTATTGAAGATAGTGGGGTTTTCTCAATTGATCGGTTTGTGGTTATAACAGCCACCCAATCAGCACAGTGGGTTTGCACACAGATTTGCAAGAATTCATGAATAGGATAGATGCATCTAATGTCTGTAGTGGAAACAGTAATTTTTGTAGAGTACTACTTCCCGAGAATCAGAGTTCATGCCGATCATGTTCAAAATACAAACATTACTTGTGAAAAAGAGATCAACATAAGCAGAAAAATGTTGTTTTGAAAAGATACATAAAACGAAAGCTTTTTTATAGTCAGCAGAGGAATAGACATCTACCGAATGTATTGAATGTGAAAACATCTAAAATAGATGCTCTTGAAATTGATAATTGCATTGAAGATCTGCCCAAGTCCCAGCAGGAAATGATAAAAGCTTGTTGTAGAGCAAGCAAATGTGAATAGAAAGGCAATATGTATACACTGGATTGGGTGTATTCTTGCATTTTGATGAAAATAAAAAGTTCAAACTTGTATAATCACATGAGAGAGAACAAATTCTTTCTCTGCCATCTCCGTGTACTCTGTCCAGGTAAGTGTTTATGACAATTGATAAAATAGTAGTATTCATTTACAAGTCAATGCTGATAATACGCATATTTTTCGAGAATATATATATATATATATATATATATATATATATATCTATTGATAAGCACTCAATATATATTCAGAGGTTATTTATTTTTGTGGAAAGAATTTCTTGAGAACTTCCAGAGAAGTAATAGATGAAACAAGTTCTCAAACTCGAAATATAGCTCGAAGAGAAAGACAAACTTCAACAATTCATAGGTAACAGAACTATAGACATAATAACAATGGGGTTTTGATACTATGCTCCATATTATTCAAGAATTGTTGTCTTGTGTATTAGTTTCGATATTATAATTCATGATTTTTTTTCAAAACAATATAATATTTGATGTGTTTTGCTTCCAGTGATATTTAATATATTTTTATGAATTTACACATGACTGAAAAATCCAACAAGTTTGAGGATTGTCAAATGTTCCTCAGCTTTTTCACAACTTGATTTGAATTAGACTTGTTCTTAATTAATTTCATATCCTAGGTATATACGGAATATCGATGGAGGCTTTGGTTTCAAATCGGAAGTTTTTTCATTACTTCAAGAAAAGTGCAAACATCTGAAAGAGTGGCAAAAGCATGGATGCATACTAATAGATGAATGCAAGATAACAGCGACAAAAAAAATTGACAAAAATACTCTGAAAATGGTTGGATTCGTTGATCTCTGAGATCACACATCGAAAGAGATGCAGGATCAACTCGGAAACCATGCCCTTGTTTTCATGTTCCAACCGTTCGCAGGACACGGTATACAAGCCCTGGCATGTTTTCTGACTGGTGGCAACATCAGTGGAGAGCTCCAAACAAAACTTTTGCTAGAATGTGTTATCCTCTGTGAGAATGCGGGGCTCTACCTGTTGTTACCAGTGATGGAGCAACATGGAACAGGAAAATGTGGACCCATCTTGACATTGACGATCCTTCAAAACCTTGGTGTAAGCACCCTGTCGATCCCACAAGAAATTTGAGAATCTGCTCCGACTTCCCACATTTAATAGAATATAATTTGATCAAGAGAAGAACATTTCAAATATAAAATTGATGATAGTAAATTTCAAAGTATTAGGATTAACTTCATTTCAGATTCCTGAAGGAGTAGTGAGTTATTCACATTTTGAACAACTTTTTGTACATGAATCGACAAAGGAGTTTAGACTTTGTTTCAAATGGACACGAAGTCACCTGCATCCCAACAATAGGGAAGAAATGTGCACCAGATTAGCATTCCAGGTGAACCACAAATTCGTATAGTTATTATAGTTAATTTATGGAGGAGGAGAGGGTTTTTCCGGCCGCAGCGATAATGAGAGAGGCTCTGAGCCAAAATACTGTTATGTTTGAAAGAGTTTACATTTTCTCAGCCCCCTCTGGGAACTGTATTATTTTTCAATAATTCTATTAGCTTATAAACAAATGATCTTCCATTTTCAGCTCTCCAGCAAGACTGCTGCATTAGCATTGGAAACCTATAAAAAAATTGATTCTACTGGTAGTGTAAAATCAATAAACTTACAGATATGATGAACTCACGTTCAGCAGATACTGGACTGAGATATAATTCAGATGAGTATAAGGTACAGCCTTCAGCAGGGTATATAATGAATTAATAACAGTTTCATATATCATTTTGGTTGTCAATTATAATAGTAATTAATGTACTAATATTAATGTACATGTTTAGGCCTCGAAAACGACAATTTCATAAAGTCAAGGGAATATAGCCTGAGAGAAAGTAAGTTGCCCAAGGGCATTATTGATAGCTTTGGTGAATACAAACTTTCATGTTATTCCAGTATGTTTTTGCATCTACTTTGAAAATATTTGAAATTATCTGAGAGGAGAATTTGATTTTGACTTTTTCATTTTATTTTAGAAGGCGAAATTCAAACAAATGTGCTGTACATAGATTTTTCTTCAATTTCAGGAATCAGAGAACTTTCTAATGTACATGGATTTGTGGAAACAATGTTCTGAAACAAACATTTCCATCAGAATCGACAGCAGGAGGATTAAAAGCTACTGTGTCTTGTACACTTAATTTATCAAAATATTTGGATAGCATTGGTTTCAAATTTTTGATGGCCACCAGATTAAACCAAGATCATCTAGAGGTAATGACTTTCTTATCTGCTTATTTTTATAACAAGGTATAACCAATTGAATGACATAAATTATCTGAACACTTCCATACTTTTATGTGTTAATTTATTGTATGAATATTTCAGCACTTCTTCGGGATGATAAGAGCAGCTGGGGGTTGTAACTCTCATCCTGAGTCGCTGCAAGTGGGTCAAATAATTCGCCTTATGTCATTGTTTTCCTTGATAAAACCACCTCGGGGAAGCAATGTAACAGGTGGTGGAATGATGGGATCCCTCATCGATATTGGAGACCTGAAAGGGAAAAATAACGAATTTGTATTTGATATTGTGATATCAGATAACATTAAGGAAGTATCTGAAGTATTCACAGATGTAGAAGAAGCATTTGCCTACTTCTGTGGATATGTTGCAAAAAAATAAAGAACAAGTCAACGTGCCAAAATTGCATTCAATCTATTGTTGGTGAGGGAAATGAAAACTATAACAACTACATAAAAAGTAAAAGTAGAGGATATCTGACTCATCCCTCAAAAAAATCATTTCCTTTCTTCATGAAGCAGAAAGTACCATTTCTGAAATTTTCAACAGAGAGCTAACAAGAAACTGTTTATCTCTGATTTTGGAGAGATTATCAAACTTTATGCCAAAAGTTTTACTCGTTTGCGAAAAACACAACATAGAAGTATCTAAATATACTTTGGAAACATACATAGTTTCTAGACTGAGTATATGCTGCAGTAAAGAAAAAAGAACACCGCGCGAAATAAGGGATATGAATCAACTCAACTTTGAAGTTTTGTAAGTTTCAGGAAAAACCTCCTTCATAAGCCCAGCTCATTCATTTCATCTTGGCAAAGAAATGATGACATATTGCACAGTGCAGGACAAGCAGCCATTTGAAACCTACACGAAGTTCAATGCGCAACCAGGTGTGGGACAAATTTCCGTGTAAAGTTGGATTGGATAAGCTGTACTTTCATAAATTTTCCAAACATAATTTGAAACACTCTTCACAGGTACTTCGACTTTGGAGAAATCAATATTTCATGAAGAAAGGAAATGATTTTTTTGAGGGATGAGTCAGATATCCTCTACTTTTACTTTTTATGTAGTTGTTATAGTTTTCATTTCCCTCACCAACAATAGATTGAATGCAATTTTGGCACGTTGACTTGGTCTTTATTTTTTTTGCAACATATCCACAGAAGTAGGCAAATGCTTCTTCTACATCTGTGAATACTTCAGATACTTCCTCAATGTTATCTGATATCACAATATCAAATACAAATTTGTTATTTTTCTTTTTCAGGTCGCCAATATCGATGAGGGATTTTATCATTTCATCACCTGTTTCATTACTTCCCCGAGGTGGTTTCATCAAGGAAAACAATGACATTAGGCGAAATATTTGACCCACTTGCAGCGACTCAGAATGAGAGTTACAACCCCCAGCTGCTCTCATCATCCCAAAGAAGTGCTGAAATATTCAAACAGTAAATTTACACATAATGAGTATGGAAGTGTTCAGATAATTTATGTCATTCAATTGGTAATACTTCGTTATAAAAATAAGCATATGAGAAAGTCATTACCTCCAGATGATCTTGGTTTAATCTGGTAGTCATCAAAAATTTGAAACCAATGCTATCCAAATATTTTGATAAAACAAGTGTACAAGACACAGTAGCTTTTAATCCTTCTGCTGTCGATTCTGATGGAAAAGTTTTTGTTTCAGAACATTGTTTCCACAAATCCATGTACATTAGGAAGTTCTCTAATTCCTGAAATTGAAGAAAAATCTATGTACAGCACATTTGTTTGAATTTCACCTCCTAAAATAAAATGAAAAAGTCAAAATCGAATTCTCTTTTCAGATAATTTCAAATATTTTTAAAGTAAATGCAAAAACACACTGAAAAAACATAAATGTTTGTATTCACCAAAGCTATCAATCATGTCCTGGGGCAACTTACTTTCTCTTAGGCTATATCCCCTTGACTTTATAAAATTGTCGTTTTCGAGGCCTAAACATGTACATTAATATTAGTACATTAATTACTATTATAATTGACAATCGAAATGATATATGAAACTACTAATAATTCATTATATACCCTGCTGAATGCTGTACCTTATACTCATCTAATTATATATCAGTCCAGTATCCGCTGAACGTGAGTTCATTATATCTGTAAGTTTATTGATTTTCTCGCAAAAAATTATTGTTGGATCCACACTACCAGTAAAATCAATTTTTTTCTTATAGGATTCCAATGCTAATGCAGAAGTCTTGCTGAAGAGCTGAAAATGGAAGATCATTTGTTTATATACTAATAGAATTATTGAAAAATAATCTTTTCTTTTCCCCATTGTTGGGATGCAAGTGACTTCGTGTCCACTTGAAACAAAGTTTAAACTCCTTTGTCCATTCATGAACAAAAAGTTGTTCAAAATGTGAATAACTCACTACTCCTTCAGGAATCTGAAATGAAGTTAATCCTAATACTTTGATATTTACTTATCTCAATTTTATACTTGACATGTTCTTCTCTTGATCAAATTATTTCTCAACCATTTTATTACATGTGGGAAGTCGGAGCACATTCTCAAATTTCTTGTGGGATCGACAGGGTGCTGACACCAAGGTTTTAAAGGATCGTCAATGCCAAGATGGGTCCACATTTTCCTGTTCCATGTTGCTCCATCACTGGTAACAACATCAATGTAGAGCCCCGCATTCTCACAGAGGATAACACATTCTAGCAAAAGTTTTGTTTGGAGCTCTCCACTGATGTTGTCACCAGTCTGAAAACATGCCAGGGCTTGTATACCGTGTCCTGCGAACGGTTGGAACATGAAAACAAGGGCATGGTTTCCGAGTTGATCCTGCATCTCTTCTGGTGTGTGATCTCCGAGATCAACGAATCCAACCATTTTCAGAGTATTTTTGTCATTTTTTTTTGTCGCTGTTATCTTGCATTCATCTATTAGTATGCATCCATGCTTTTGCCACTCTTTCAGATGTTTGCACTTTTCTTGAAGTATTGAAAAAACTTCGGATTTGAAACCAAAGCCTCCATCGATATTCCGTATATACCTAGGATATGAAATGAATTTAAAACAAGTCTGAGTTAAATCAAGTTGTGAAAAAGCTGAGGAACTTTTGACAATTCTCAAACTTGTTGGATTTTTCAGTCATGTTTGAATTTATAAAAATATAATCAATATCACTGGAAGCAAAACACATCAAATATTATACTGTTTTGAAAGAAATCATGAATTATAATGTCAAAACTAATACACAAGACAACAATTCTTAAATAATATGGTATCAAAACCCCATTGTTATTATGTCTATAGTTCTGTTACCTATGAATTGTTGGAGTTTGTCTTTCTTTTCAAGCTATATTTAGAGTTTGAGAACTTTTTTCATCTATCACTTCTCTGGAAGTTCTCAAGAAATTCTTTCCTCAAAAATGAATGAACTGAATATATATTATATTATTATATATATTATATTATTAGCATTGACTTGTAAATGAATACTACTATTTTATCAATTGTCATAAACAACTCACCTGGACAAAGTACACGGAGAAGGCAGAGAAAGAATATTGTTCTCTCTCATGTGATTATACAATTTTGAACTTTTTATTTTCATCAAAATGCAAGAATACACCCAATCCAGTGTATACCTATTGCCTTTCTTTTCACATTTGCTTGCTCTACAACAAGCTTTTATCATTTCCTGCTGGGACTTGGGCAGATCTTCAATGAAATTATCAATTTTTAGAGCATCTATTTTGGATGTTTTCACATTTAACAATACATTTGTAAGATGTTTATTCCTCTGCTGACTATAAAAAAGCTTTCATTTTATATTTCCTTTCAAAACAACATTTTTCTGCTTATGTTGATCTCTTTTTTTCAAGTGATTCTCGGGAAGTAGGTACTACTCTACAAGAATTACTGTTTCCACTACAGACATTAGATGCATCTATCTTATTTATGAATTCCTGCAGATCTGCCCCTGTGCTGATTGGGTCGTCTGTTTCAATTGATTTACTTTGAACATTCGCCTTAGAGTTGTGATAACCACAAACCGATCAATTGAGAAAACTCCACTATCTTCAATAACTTTGGAAAATAAAATTTTATCTGTTAATTTATGTTAACCCCAATCAGGGGGAAGACTTTTCACAACTTGTTCAGACATAATCTAGTTGAATAATGAAATGGACTGTTCTTCTGGATTGAGGTGGCCTTTACTTGATGGAAATCCATAGTTATTACGCTATAAGGTAGACGCGATTAAATTTCCACAAAATTTATTGTCTTCGCGACATGTTTCGATACACTGTATCTTTATCAAGCGAATGCTTCTAATGTGTTGAATGTGTTTAAGAACATTCGCTTGACAAAGAAACAGTGTATCGAAACATGTCGCGAAGACAATAAATTTTGTGGAAATTTAATCGTGTCTACCTTATAGCGTAAGGACTGTTCTTCATTACATTGGCTATTTGAACTAATGGAGTCATTGAAGGCCAGATCGGGAACAGGAGAGGTAATGGCTTGGGAGGTACTGGAAATAAAGAAATAATGTAAGTGAAAAAGAGACAAGAAATGAAACCTTGGAATATTCTTATTATTGTAATTATAGATTGATGAAATACCTAGCATTCTACATTATGGAAGTAAAATCATTAAAATATATATATATATATATATATATATATATATATATATATATATATATATATATTAACATATATATAAAAATATATATATATAAAAGTTGCAAGACACAAAATTATAAAAATAATCGTCATATACAGTGACAATATTAGGGCAAGTTTTTCAAACCAATACTACTTTTTCATCATATTTTTATTAACATGTCAATTTTTTCACTGAGCCTGCTAGGGTTGATAATAAATTATCGATTGCTATTACCTACACTACCTACAGGATTTATTCACTAACAGGAATTAATTTATGAAAATGTATTTTTGCAGAAATATAAATGGAGGAAAAACAAAAAAACATCTAAAAATACAATTTAATTTTTCTACATGCTTAGGCGAGTTCTGAAATTCAACAGTGAATTCCATCAGTGCTATCACTGACGCCTGTTCAATGTTATGATTTCTACCAAGATATTTTTTTTGAAAAAAACGTTTTCTTGACTCAGAATGGCAAACAATATAAAAAAGCTAACTAAAACATGGGTGTGACGATTCTTAGTTAAAATGTATATTTTAATGAACTTAACTTAATGTAATAAACAAAATGTCCAGGAAAAGGTAAATAATTTTTTTTTAACAAGATATTCACAAACCGAAGAAATGGTAGTGCACCCTTTTTCAGCTTTTTGCGGCCAATGTATTCTGGAGATAAATGACTTGAACAGACAAATGTTCCAATCTGTAATGTTTTCCCACATGACTGCATCCAGCTGAGTCTTCGCTGGTCATCCTACAAAATTCAAATATTTTAGCAACATAAATTGATTTTTTGCAAATGCATTCAGAAAATAATGAAATGCCCATTATAGACTTCTGTCCAATCTCTGATTGAATTTTAATAAGTGTGAATTTACTGTTTCAGAATATCAGATGAAGTGTTAGGTTGTTTGAACACAAATTAGTATCTACAATATACGAGCACAAGGAAAAGTGAATTTGTAAGATATTTCATTGGTACAAAATATAATAAAGCATTAAAGAATGTATGAGATATTTTGTGAGAGGCAATTAAATATATTCATTTGAATGTGAAAGATGAATTTTTCAGATATAAAGATATATTTGAAAAACTCCTGAGATATAACAAGCTTAAGTGTGCAATGGTTGAATGCTGTGTTTGTGACCAATTTGTTCATCAAATGGGATAAGAATATTATTTATGTAATATTTCTTGCATTTTGGGGAACAACTAGGCCTTTTCATATGGTTCGAGGAAAGCTTACAACCATCTTCTTCAAAAGAAGTTATTAACATCTAGACCTAGCAGAGCAGCCGCATGTACTCGCTAATAGATATAAACTGTCGAAACATAAAAGAATAGTCAGGACTTACATGCCAAATATAAAAAAATTGTTGTGTCACGGTAGTGAATTATTTTTTATAAGACTGAAAAGTTTACCACAATGATTATGAATGAATAGAATGCGAGATTATTGTGATGCTGATGAAAAACAACTTCACCTTCATTGGCCTTTCTCAATGATTACTTGGGTAGAAGTTATACATGTGTGATTTGATGATTTTTTTTCAGAATTCACTAGTTCAAAATCCTACCTGAAAGACCGCATTGAAAACACTCTCGAAAGAACTGTCATTCCATGATTATAATTTTTTTATTGCATACTTTTACTGAGCATGTAATAACCATTGTCACTAATGCTGGAATTTGGAATATGTTAAACTGGAAAATTCTGCAAAGCAATCAGCAAATAACACAAATAAAACTTCTTCCGAAGTGAACACTGAGAAAGATGAACTTTGTTTTAATCAGCGTCAGAATAATCTCGCTTTTTATTGACCGCTTGGACTTGATTACAGCTTATCAAATCCATCTTGGCACAAACCACAAACTCATGATACTTTTCCAGTTGTACAATGGTAGTCTAGACTAAGACGAAAGAAAAAACACCTAGGAATAAATTTCAACACAGTGAACACATAAAATATAGGTGTCTTATTATCTTAGTATAATTCACAGAGATTGCTGGGCATCAGAGTTGGACAGGATTGTGAATTCAATTCATTGGCTTCAATTCATTTTGAAAAAAGTGAATTGTGAATTGTGAGTTGCTATTTTTATTTCGGTGAATTGTGACTTCTGAATTGATTTTCGTGATTTCAATTCACGGAAATGAATTGAAGCCACGATTCAGAGTCACAAGTCGCAAGCCATTCCCTAAAGCGCATGTGCGTTCGTTTTTTTTGTACACCCCAACAAGTGCATATACCATCATCTGCGCCAGTAGAACGGCTTTTTTTGTATGCAACGATGATAAATACTCCCAAAAGGAATATGATATCAGTAGATGACCAACGGCGATTTACCGTCATAAGGCCTTTTTGACACAGCTGTATTATGAGGTTACATAGTGTTGGTTGGGGTGTGTGGGGGTGCGGAGCAGCGTTGCAGAGTGGGGCCGTGTGGTTGGACGCCATTGTGGCATCGTGGGCGCGACGTGGGCCGGGGCGCGACCTACGTGGGCCGTACCTCGAGCTCTGCGATTGGTTCTGAAAAGGCGGCTGGCTGTGATTGGTTGTGAAAAGTATGGCGGCTGGAGCTCTGTAATTCTGTCGAATGAGGGCTCTGTGATTGGTCATCAAAGAAAAAACAGGCGTCTCTGCAAACGCTCCACCATTGGTTGACTGAAAAAAGTGGGCGTTGCTAGTGGTTGCCATTGGTCATTGCGGCGGCTCTGCTAACCATTGGCTGGTTGGTTCACTCGGACGTCGGGGGTGGAGCCTCGGACCCCTCCAAAATCATCATTGCATCAAGTGGACTGAAGGCTCTACTCCAACCAAATTGAAGAAACTCGACACAGTATGATGGACTCAGTGCTAGAACTAAAAGAGTGTTGTGTCTGCCATAAAGTGATTGGAAAGAAGTATATTCCAAACCACATGTACTTTAGTGAGCACAAAATAATAGTTGGCCTATGTGATCGTGGATGCTATCAATCAAGACCTATCAAAGTTAGTTGTCGATATTTTGGAAAGTATTCTGTGTTAAACTCGCCCCAGACTGAAAGAAAAACCTTTTACTTTCGCCATATACGACTACCTCCTAGAGTGCAGCATGGAATCAAGCAGTGAAGAACAGAAGCCGCCTGTGATACCTCCAGAAGTGGTGAAACTTTGGGAAGAAAAAGTATTTCGAAATAGGCAGAGATTTGCAAATAAAAAATGACTTTGAGAATTCATTGATTTTTATTATCCCCCCCTCTCCTTTTGGAATATAAATTGATTTTATACAGTGAGAACCATTTCAGCCATTAAAATGGGTTCTTCAGAGTTTATCGTTTTGCAAGCTGTGTTGACAAGAAAACACACAAGGAAAATTAAATGCCGAAACCTGGAGTCGAACCGAAGGTCTTTAGATTGTAAATGAAACAAGTATATAAACAAAAATTTTATTTAGAAAACAGTGTGATCACATTGGGAAAGCCTAAATGTCTCATGCAAATCTTGTATCAAATATGGTTTTTCGATGCATTTCATCCAAAATTGGTTCAATCGATCGGGATGATTGTGTAATACGTCTCTGAAAACGCATTCGGTCGATCGGAAAATACTCCCAAAATTTGCTTCTTGATTGTCTGTATGCAAATTGCCACACATACAAGTAGTGCACTTGATTATCCTCGCTGAACCACACCCTCTTCATATTGCGTCACTTTGAACTTCAATAGATATTTGAGCAAAAATTTGAAAATTTGCATCAACGATACACTTTAATAAATATATAGTCCTGAAATCGTTTTTATATCAGACTCGAGACAGATCTTGGTTGGTTGTGGTTCGATTTTTTTCCAATCAGGTAAGTCTCCAAAACTGCGGTCTTCAAAAACAAGTCTCAGCTTGTAAGAATTGGAATGGGCAGGTATTTCGGCACTCAAAACATGCAGATGACCTTCATTCAGTGCAGTCGGAATCATTGGCATCCAATTTGAAGGCCACGTTTCGTTTCTATATCCACTCGCATTTTCAAAAGTAACAAACACTTTGGTCACTTTATCCGGCGGATTGATGTACAGAATATTGGAAAAGACTGCAGACAAGATTATATAATTTGATCTTAACACTGCCATTGCATACAAACAACTGAGGACCCAATCAACTCACTCATACATTTAAACAACTATATGACTCAAATATTTATTTGGAAATAGTTACAGGTGTTATTCTACGTGTAGGTTTTCTATTGAATTTACATCTATTTAAATTGAAAAATACATCGTTCCAAACTGCTGCCAACGGTGATCTGAGCTTCTTGAATTGTTCCACTGAAGATGAAAGTTCAGGATCGACTACCATACCATTTGCTGCGTTATCCACTTCCATATTTTGAAACAGTGTATCAGACTACAGCGCACTTTTTGACCTCTATGATTCATACACAGAGGTTTCTCAAAGGAAAAAACTGGTGGCTGAGTGGTTGTAGCTTGCTCAGTATGAAATTTTTCCAAATTAACAATGTGTGGTGGTTGTGATGTGTATTGGGCAAAGTAATTTTGGAGAATGTCGAATTTTTGATGTCCCTTCACGTATATCACATCAGCATCATCCAACGTTTGCCAAATAATATTCAAATCACAGTAGTCGACGAAACCATCGGAATATCGCAAGCCGTGCACGTTCTGCTCAACATATCTCACTTGACGTTTCTCTCCAGCAGAAAGTGAACTATATGGCTTCGGAGGCTTCAGCAAAAAATGATTCGTCTGTGCGCCATCGGTTATGGAAATTTCTTTGGGGTAAAACACACCACTCAAATCAAAACCTTGAATGTCTACTGCTACAACCTTCATCTTCAGAGTCTTTCATACAACTGATCGTAACCTCTCAGATCTCTTCAAGATAAATGTCTAACTATCTCACTCAATGGTAAATTTTCTATAACACAATCGTGAATGATGATACAGTAGGCGCGTGTGTTAGCTGGGAACCCTTTTTTAGCTTCAATATCGAGCTTCACATCCACGGTACTCGACTTCATGAATTCCGCCCTTTTGGAAACATCTATCACGAAAATGGCTCGATTTTTGAATGTTATGTAATCGAGTAATGGTTGTTTTCTCGGAGTGTTCATGTAGCTGGAGTAGAAGTCTGTGTAGGTGCGATGTGCCTCAACGAAATCGCTTTTTTCAAAATCCAATCTCATTCGCTCGTGCGGGTAGATGTCACTGTTCAATGTCAATCTGATGTCCATTATATCAATATTATCAAAGTATGTGGGATCTTTATGCAAGTTGTCCACACGGCCTGTTTGGAATACTGTGATGATATATCGAGGGCTCTCCATGGCAGAAGCAGTTTTGACAGCCCAAATTTCTTTCGTTGATCCCTCAGTCAATGCTGGTAGTTCGTGAAGTTCCCATTTTCGAAAGGGTATCATTATAGGTGTATCAGCTTTGATGGATTGCAATAGACTCAAACGAATTTCATCATTAGGGAAAATGTGTTTCACTTTCAATTCGATGCCATCGATTTTCAATTGGGCAGTAGTCTTTCCAGGTGCATTGGCAGCATCTTTGATGAATATGCTGTTGTTATCGTTGCGTGCACGAACCAAACGTAGAGACTGTTTACCGCATGTAGCGGAAGTATAATCATTGAAAATGCCCAAAAGGTGTTTCAGTGGAATGTGAAAGGTGAAAAATCCCATCATCATTTCGTAGAGATCCATTGGGATAATTCCATCCAGATGTACACATGTGGCTGGTATCGTCTGCACTATAACACAAGTATCCTCTGAGTGTACTCACTATTCCAGGATTACGAACTGTATCCAATTCTTTACCATTGAGTTCGTATGAGATAGAGTCGAAAAAGAAAGCTGGTGCATTATTGACAAAATTAACAGTTCCATCTCCAGCAGTTTTTTTCATTGTTCCTCTGATACTTATCACAGCATCGTACATGAGTAACCATGTTTCACTTTGTTGAATGGAAATTTCAACAATATCATTATTCTCGAAGGATTTCACATATGGGTAATGAGTTCTAGTTTCCAAACGTTGGATGGATTCGTCGAATTGAGGTCGGCGGTAGATGTCGAACACGTGTCGAGACAACATTGTAGCCCAATGATTGCAGAAATCGCTGATTTGTAGCAGAAAGTTTGACCGACCTGTTGGAGGGCTTCTTCACTACTGATGGTGTGGATGTGTTGTGATTGAATATATCATCAAAAACCAAACCCATCTCAAAGTTTCTTCAGGACCAATCTTATGACATTAAGTTCACCTCTGAAATCCACCGGAGCGAAATCTTGATCGAGAATGTGTACTGTGATATTGTTTATTTCACCTTTGCTCGACACAGGTAGATAGATCAAATTCAGTGGAACTTCGTCGATGGCAAAACCGGGATCGTCTCTGGGTGCAAATTCGTAGATGGTATGTGAAGGTCGTCCGTTGAAATATGCACCTGCAGTTATATTACAATCCAGGTGAATTGTTCGAACTTTAACAATTTTCACTGGTAGATCAGACTTGTGAACTTGACCAGGTTCCAGCAATCTCTCTGAAAATCCCAGTAATTTTCCAATGCAGTCCGCAGGTCGAAAATCAATGGTATGTACTTTGCTGTATATTTCACACTCTAGAGTATTGAGATTGGCTTTCAGAGAAAATACTTTATCAGTTATATCTTCTTCCTGTTCGTCGGTTTTCTTCCTTTTGATATCCTGGGGTTTTTCTATGAATTTCGTTAGGAATTTGGCAATGTTAGTGATTTCGTAGGAACCAATGGGAATATTGATGATTTCTCTCTTGGTCTTATCAGCGTTCTTGAAATAGTAGAACTTTCTATTACCCTCCTCTATGTTTGGGATGCTGTTGTACGAATGGAAACCAATCAAAGCCAAACCGTATTCAGCGTCAGGGTCCAAGGGAATCGGGTTGGTGAAGTCACTGCTAGCCGTGGAAGTATGACTTGTCAGCGTGACAATCAGAGACATGACTGAACCTCAACCAGTGCTACACACTAGTTTTATAGAGGAATTCCAAGCACAAATGCCCACAATTTGTCTCATTGAAATTTTGATAGCGATCATTGTTGTATGAAATTTTGACATTGCCCAGATATTTCACCAATTCCACAGGTGGTTTCAAATGACCGAAACTGTCGAAATATTCCACCTTATTGCCATGTTTGCAGTAAGCTACCCAATGAGTTCCTTTGTTCTTTTGCAGATCCAAATTAACGATGGCACATTCTTTGGCTGCTGGTGTGGAGTGTGCGAGTTGATCACGCATGAAGACTCCCTTGAAATGAGGAATTTTCAATTGTTTTGCATATCGCTTCAACTCCACATCGAAAAGGGCTCTATTGGGTAGCTTCAACGGGAGTTTTTTTGTTTTCGAAGGAAAATTCCATAGCCGCGACGACTTTTCCTCAAAAATAATCCTGACCCCTGTTTTCCTATCTCTTCCATTGCTTTGTTGTGCCGTTGATCTTCTTCAAGTTTTTTCTTTGCGTTCTTGGCATCAATCACAGTTTTGGCAACTCCTGCAGCACCACCAGCCAAACCACCTAGGGCACTAAGGGCAGCAAATATTGGTATCAAAGGTAGAATACCACCACTTTTTTCTTCAATAGGTATTATACGAGGTACTCGAATTTTTTTGCGACCTCCTTCTTGTTTGACCAAACGTCTAGCAACACGTAGAGCAGCCAGCGATGACTTGTGGATATCACCCGAATTGAGAGATTTGAGAGATTTTTTAATTTTCTGAACGATGGCCCTTTTGAATGATGTCTTCTTCACACCCATACCGAGTTTGCGTTTGGTCTTCATGGCAGTAGTTACGAACCAAGAGGCTGCTTTCTCTCCCAAACTAGCGTCTTTCGACTTGAATCGCTCCCACGCACTATCCTCCAACTCCAAATCAGCCTTATGACGATCTTCCAAAGATTTGTTTTGAGAGTAGGCTATATCGTGTCGGCGGCAGGCTGAGTCGAGACTGTTAATGCCCTTTTGACCAAGAGCTAACCTCTTCTGCAGTTGTGTTCCAGGTCCACAGTATTGATATCCAGGTAAGTGTAATTCAAAGGGAAGTTTATTGATTAGAGTGTTCACAATACCACCACCTTGCCGCTCGAAGGTTAGCATTATACTGATGATTTTTGCAACAAGTTTGTATATAAAAATGAGTGTCAGACTTTTTTGGTAGTCGGAAGTGAGACACCATGAAGGTTACTCAACAGAAACCTACGCTGCCTATAGAAAATTTGGATTTTGTTAAAGTGTCGAAAAAGAGTAAACATGGCACCCTCTTACCTCATTCATTTCGTGCCATATTTTGCGGTCCGAGTGGGTGTGGTAAAACCAACGCCATGTTAAGTTTGTTATTCAATCCGAATGGTGCCAAATTTGAAAACGTCTACGTCTACTCGAAATCATTGTATCAACCTAAATATCAGCTGCTCCAAGATGTGTTGAACAAGGTGAAAGGTATGGGCTACTTCCCCTTCAAAGACAACGATGAAATAGTCGATCCGGTTGAAGCACGAGAAAATTCCATCTTCATTTTCGACGATGTGGCTTGCGATAAACAAAATAAAATTCGAGAATATTATGCAATGTGTCGGCATAAGTCAATCGATGCTGCCTACCTCTGCCAAACCTATTCGAAAATACCCAAACAATTGATTAGAGACAACTGTAATGTAATTGTATTATTCAAGCAGGATGACATGAATTTGAAACATGTTTTTGATGAACATGTCTCACCTGACTTCACCTACGACGAATTCAAGACAATGTGCTCGAAATGTTGGAACGAAAAATTTGGCACTATGGTCATTGTCAAGGATTTCGACATGAAAAATGGTAGATATCGCATGGGTTTCGACAAATATATTTCCTAACATGTGTGCATATGAGTCAGTACACAATTGTACACAATGCCATCAACAAGTCAAATGAATGAGAGTATCGCTGATGTTGAGCGAAAAGTTAAAGTGAAGCAGTTGTCGAAAGCAGTCCGAAAAAAATATTTGGCATTGAAATTGGGTAGGTCTGAAGACGATGAGTCGTTAAGGAAAATTTTTGAACCCATTACAACACCATTGAGGCAGATTGTATCCTTACAACAGAAACAGACAGCACAACAGCCAGCAGTACAAAAACAACAGCCAGTACGTAAAAAAATTAAAAAATCTGAATCAGTTGAAATGAAGCAGTCACCTGAGTCTCAGCTCTCCATAGAAGACAACGACCAGGATGATACATTCGATGACATGGATGAGACTGTTGAAAAGGATGCACCCCAAATAGATCAGTACATTCAAGATGTGATAAACAAGGCACCCGGAACAGATGTCATTTATGGTCCGAAATATAATCCGGAGACAGATCAATTAACACTTGGAAATATCCCAATGGAATTCGATAGAAAAACCGGCGATATTATGATGGGTGGGAAGAAATTTAAAGGAACCCCTGGATTATATAATTTGATATTTCACAATGAACCAGACTATCATGAAAATGATTTGCAGGCTTATATTACAATTCTAAAAATGAGTCGTGTTCATTTAACAATAAAAAACACTCTCAAATCTTCTACCATATCGAAATATGATCAAGTCATACGACCTGTCTTTCTAAAGAAGGATGAAAGGAAACCCTCACATAAAAATAAGGGTGGGGGTATGTCTCTCACATATAACACCAAACCTATGGAGTATGTATACTGGGATGATGTCAACGAATTGGTCGATAGACTTCGATTACTCATGGCAGCAAAGGAAGCTGGAAATACATCTGTCGGTAATGAGATCGTGGCAATTATTGAAGAATTGAAGGAGGCTGGCATTATTCAATAAATTCAAATGTTTCGACTCTACTGCATCAGTCTCATTATGAGTATCAACAAGTTCGGTTACTCTGCCAAATCGGCATCTGATGAAGAGCCGCAAGGATCTTGTGATTGTTCAGGTATAACCCTCAATTATACTCACGATGGAAATATTGATGCAGATTTTTTGAAAATAAGCCATGTGAAGATGCCAACAGATGCTGACGATGTGGCCAATAAACAATATGTGGATAACTCTACGAATACCTTGATTGACCAAATCAAAAGTGAAGTTAAGGAAAGGGAAACGCTCGCATCACTCTGCGCTTGGCGAAAACAATATATAGAGAATGACCTCAACGTGAGAGGTAAAAACCTTCGAGGAGCCATGAAGCTTGTTGAGAAAAAAATTGAGCATACCGATGGACGACTCGTTCAACACAAAAAAATAAAAGAATTACAGATTAGAATAGATAGCCTTCAACAAGATTTGGTTGCGAACATGAAAAATATTCAAGCTGTAGTGGGACGACACACAAATGATATAAGCATGCTGGAAAAGGAGACAAACACCTCAATTAATCGGGTGAATACTTTCGAGCAAAAATTTGATAAAGGTGTGAAGTTGATTCAGGCTCTATTGGCTGAACATGACAAGGATATCATTTCGATGAAAAAAGATACAACTACCTTGACTGGTGAACTGAAGAGTTTTCAACGAAATCATAATGAGACATATACAAAACTTGAAGCAGCACTACTTCAATTCAAAAATGAAATTACCAAAATTAGTTCAGATATACTTGAGATGAAAGCCACCATCAAGGAAATCAACCGGTGGCAGAATACGGTGGTAGTGGATGCATAATTTCAGTATAGCATCTACCATCGGAATGGAAGGACATTCAAAGGAGAAAATTCAGTTGGTGAATGAGTTACATCGGCCAGCTCGCAAAAACTTTCCACGGCGCCGAACTATAATTAAGGGGTTGGATGACTTGTGGCAAATGGACCTTGCTGATCTTCAAAATTACGCCAAAGTCAATCGAAACTACAAGTACATTTTGGTTGTCATCGATACCTTTTCCAAATACCTGTGGGCTGAGCCGATCAAAAGTAAAACGGCTGCAGACGTCGCCAATGCAATGACCGAAATTTTTAAAAGGAGTGGGGGTCGATGTCCCAAAAATCTACAGTCAGATTTGGGCAAAGAGTTCTACAATTCAACGTTCCAAAATTTAATGAAGAAACACAACATCAATCATTATAGTACTTATACTGTGAAAAAAGCAGCTATTGCCGAACGTGTGATTCGAACTTTGAAAGAGAAACTCTTCAAACACTTCAGTTTGAATGGCTCCTACAAATGGCTGGATATTCTACCTCAACTCGTGGAAAATTACAACAATCGCAAACATCGCACCATCAACATGAAACCCTCAGATGTTACGAAAGACAATGAAAAGCACGTTCTCAATACTGCCTATAATTTCATCAAAATTGCTACTGGACGAAAAAAATTCCAAGTCGGTGATATGGTTCGAATTTCCAAGGCCAAACATATTTTCGAGAAAGGTTATATGCCCAATTGGACGTGTGAGATATTCCGCGTAGCAAAGGTCAAAATTACCAACCCCATTACCTACTTGTTGGAAGATCTGGAGGGGCGTCCAATCAGTGGTGCTTTTTACGAAGAGGAATTACAAAAATCAAAAAATCCCGATGTGTATTTAGTGGAAAAAGTCCTTAGGAAGAAGGGAAATAAGGTCTATGTGAAATGGTTGGGTTTGGACAAATCACATAACAGTTGGATTGATGCGTCAAATCGTTTGTAAATGAAAAACAAGCACAAATATTCAGTTACATGGGGGCCTTTCAAACCAATAGCCGGATGTGCACTCGATGGTATAAATTCATTTTGATTTGATGAATTATGATCAGTCTCCAGCAATCATGTCTGAAGAGCGTAGTGAGTCACCAACTTCTGATTACGCGTCCGACCACTTTGACTATGATGCCGAATTGGAACGTGTCTGCCGAATTTACCAAGAAGCCATCAAATGTGAACGTTTCTATATACTCAACTCAGTGTTCAACTTTGGTGCAAATTTATTCAACTTGCATTGTGGCCTTAGTCCTGCACGAGGCTTCGAACCAGCTGTCAAGATGGTGTATTCGCTGAACGCTGATTGTCAAATGTCCTTCAATATCTACGAATGGGGCGTATTCATCGGTTTGCTGAGCAAATTATCGCCTGCTGCGACCATGACCCTAGATTGCGGTGACTCCATCCACATTACTTTGAAGTGCAGTGAAGATATAAAATTATATGTTATATCCAAAGACATTGAAATGTTTCATTTGTTGGAGAGTGATGTATATGAAATTTTGCAATTAGACTGTCTAATTACCAAAAAATTTAGTATGTTGTCAAATATGAAATTCTCCGAATATTACCATAATTTTTTGCAAACAGCTGCCAAAATTTCCAAACAATGTACTTCAGATTCAGAAAGTATTATATATGCCTTATGTGATTTATGTACTAGTTGTGAAAGCTATTGTATGCGTGAATGTATGTATTTTATTAGAGATAAAGTTTCAATTGATTTTGATAGGAAAAAATTTGAATAAATATATTAGAGGACATCTTGCGTTTCATTTCAGTTGGAATGTACTTCAAACAGTATGGAGGTGGAAGCTAGAATGCAAGTGAATTTCAACACCTATGTCGATAGACTTGAAACTTTTCGTGATTGGAAGTCTGAATTCCCGAAAGATAAACTTGCTGATGCTGGATTCATTTATACTGGTAGAGATGATGTAGTTGTGTGCCCAAAATGTCACATTGAAGGATTTAGATGGGAGGTTGGAGATGACCCTCTGATGGATCATTTCAGATGGCAGCCTGATTGCACATTTTTCGATGAGGAGGGGGAGTATGTCAGACGAAAAAGACGCCCCGTATATAAAGATAAGGTTAATTTTGATGCCCGATTGAAGACATTCGACGATTGGCCGGTCGCTCTTCAACAAAAACCACATGACCTAGCTGAGGCAGGATTCTTCTATACCGGCAGAAGTGATCGAGTCAAGTGTTTTTACTGCGGACTTGAGGTGAAAGAGTGGATGCCTGAAGATGAAGTTTGGACTCAGCATGAAATTTATCATGATAAATGTGAATTTTGGAAACTCAAAAATCCAAATTTTGAACTCAAAAACACCCAATCTCCATCAGACACAGATCAGCGTTATACTTGTAAAATTTGTTTGGAAAATGAAATGAAAGTTGTATTCATGCCATGTAAACATTTAGCATGCTGTGTTGATTGTTCTATTGAATGTGAAAATTGTCCGATATGTAGAACACCTATTACTTCATTTTTGAGAATTTTTGTAGCATGAAAATAAAACCATTATGAATTTCACTCTGTTTTATTATCAGACTAAATACATGAAAACAAAACTACAATATCCTAATTAGTAATCAATAATCAAGTGTCGTGCTGAATTATGCTATAATGACCCCAGGGTAGTGTGTCATCTGAGTTTTCAGATATTGAGCGTTTGTCATCGATGGAGCTCAAAGCGATTTTTGTTTGTTCTGTGGAATAGACATCATGCAATTTAGATTGAATTATTCTTTGAGTTCTATATAATGTATTATGTTCACGTAAACATTTAAAGTAATCTTGAAAAGTTATTTCGTTTTTGACAACATTATATTTAACGCCTTTCGATTTTTTCACGCATTTCGGATTTTGCGAATTTGGAACATCAACCAAAAAAGAGTACATTTTCGATCTCAGACCAACAAACTCTGTCATAATACAACCATTATTTTCATCTTTCATCAAACCAACCACTTTCTTATTCATAAGAGGTATGTTATATATGTTATTTGAAGGGTAATCACTTGTGTCGAATTTATGTATATCCTCCTTGATAGTTTCATATACATCATCATGGATTATCTCGTAGATGAGAGAATCTGTATCTGTATAGAGGAGCTTACAAGCATCGATACCGAATTTTGGAAGCATATACTGATAATGAAAATCATATACAACTGTTTTTGAAAGATCCAAAATTGCCATACCTATGTACAAGGGCTTATCAAAAACCAATTCACCTTTTCGCATTTCAATAGCAACCAAATGCTCATCGAAAATAGTTCTATTTTTGAAGTTTGGAGTTGCAATTAAATTTTTAGCCCCATATCGACCCTCCCACTGAGAAACTAATTTGACTATTCGGTGCTTCCGTATGTTCTGCATCGTTTTACCGAAAACTGCATTATTTAAAAGCTTATAAAGATTTTTTTCAAAATCATTTTTGGCTTCCGTCCTCAGTTTGGTATTGAAGGCAATGTAGGGTTTCAACCATGCAGATTGTTTGAATTTGAGTACTCTACGAATTTTTGTAAGTATCACACCATTTTGCAGAGCTTGTTTCAAATTCCTATAATGTATCACATATTTTTCTTTATTATACAATGTGGTCATCAACTTGGGAATTTTAGAATTTGGAGGAATTCTATGTTCGGGAGCAAAAGGAAGATCGCGATGTTCATCATGTATATGTTCTGGATATGCTAAATCTACTTCCAACACATATCCTATATCGCAATCATCTGGCACATCTGTAATATCAATATTTGTGTCTACCCATTCGAAACCCCCATATGGCAGGTACTGACACATTGCCCATCCATACAGATTATTCACATCATAATACATGATATATTTGGATGTATCAGAAGGATTGTATCCAGACATATATTTATTGTTTGCCTTCGAGTAGCGATTACATGCTTGAGAAACACCTCCCCTTATACCCTTTTCCCAGAATAGTAGCATATCAACATCCTGTAACGTTTCCAGGCGGCATCCTGTATACTTCAACATACAACTCCAGGTATAACCGGGAAGTGTGAAGTAATGAGCAGGATCCAAGCCATACGTTTCATGACTCTTGGCTCGAAATTTTTCAAAAACATCTGTCAAAAGCATTATGTCAGTTTTCAAATAAAGGTCACTATATTCACCTAAATTTTGACATTTGAATACATCCCATACAGTATGAGCATGCTTATAGTCTTCTTCATCAATGATTGAATTATTTAGTTTGTTATAGAAATGGTTATGAGATGGTAGCTGTATATCATCTAGTTTTTCAATACAATCAATGTAATCATAAGGGAAGACTCCTTTGCGTGTGAGTAATTTGAATTTCTCATCATCCAAATTCTGAAATTCAGCTTTCAAATTAGTGAAGTCACATGTTTGCATGGTTGAAACGAGAGCATCGAGGGAAGTAGCCAAAAATCGGAAAGAATCAATGAATCGGAATTTAATATCGGTCTTTTCATCATATTTTGTGAATGATATATATTTTTCCTTATTAACAGGTAGAACAGTCAAGACGTTTTTTACTACTACAACGTGCCAGATTTTTAATGATAAAGTGACTATCGTATCCTGATAGGTTGTGAAACACCACTGGAACCACATAAGTCTTTTTGTACCCCAAGTTACATCGCGCATGCGCGAAACCGCGAAATTTTCCTGTAAAATGGTCGTGATCTCTATTGATCTTATCTTTGCTGTTGAAAGGTTTCTCACAAATGTGACAGTGTGAGGATGCATCTTTTATGTCAATATTTTCATTCATAGGTACTATAGTTTTGATTTTTGATTGAATGAGTTGGGCTTCAAGCTCCATTTGCTTTACAAACCAATCCATACAATCAGACCCTCGATAGCTTTCGAAATGAGAGAGTGAATCATCATAAGAACACTTTAAAAAATATCCTGCGCTGAAAGGCTCATGTTTTTGATAGCGAGCTGTATTTTTACCAGATATTCCTTCTTTGAATGGTGTGAGTAAAGATTCGAAGTCGGCATAGATGACAAATGGATTTTTCTCTTTATATTTATGATCTTTGAATTCTATATATTTATTTTTTGGAAAAGAAATTTTGCACTCATTTCGACAGTATTCAGAGTGTTTGTTTAAACTCTCTTGCGAGGCGAAATAATTCAAACAAGAGTCGCAAATGAAAACCTTGTGTCTATGTTTCGTTACTTGACTCCTCACTAGTCTAGAAAGATTTTTTATCCAGCAATAGTGATATTTTATTTCAGTATGATCATCATCAATTTCCATTGGTTCATAATCATTCACTTTGGGATAATAGACATTTTGAATCAGTAGTAAATTTACATGTCTATCCAACTTCTTTTTTGTTGGTCTAGCAACCACTACATCGTAATGTTCTTTTTTCAGTTCTAAGGCAAATACATTCACAGATATATTATTCATTTTTTCAAATTTATCAATGTCAGATATTTGCATAGGCATTTTGATACCCTCCAAATTTAATACCCTCGAATAGTCAGGATATGAAGAGGTACGATCAGTATTTTTACCATTCTGTACTGGATATAGAGCGCTAACGATTGACCAAGCAAAACATGCATTATCGTTATTTTTAATATTGATGCATGCCCGTTTCCGTCTTATTTGATGGGGGAGTTCGATGAAAGATGATGCTCCGTTACCCATTTCGAATTTATTAATGTTTACTTCCAAATTAACTATTTCACTAAGCGACCACCCACTATCACGTTCTTGGAATTCTGAGAGTTTATTCAAGATCACATCAACTACGTGTTCTGAAAACCATTCCTTCAAATCGGTTCCTTCATCAATTATAACATTTTTTGAATGAAAATATTTCAATTCCTTTTTTACTTGGGTAGCGTCAGCATGATTCTTAATGAATTCCCCACACAATACTGTATTTACTTTTATGATTGCTGTTCTCAAAATCCGCTTGATTCGATTATTGAAAAGGAAGAAGGCGTCTTCGAAAAAATCTATAATATTTTTATGTTTCAAATTCATAATAACACCTGTACGAATTCGACTGTTGAAAACTGATGATACATCCTCCCACTTAACCCTATCGCTTCGTTTTTCTCGTAACCCTTCCCCTACATGATTCACTGGTTGTTTTTTAGATAAAGTCCTGAATCTCTTTAAAAGCCCCAAATTGGTTTGGAGTTTCACATATATTCCATGAGATACCTCCGACTTTCTGATTGCTCGATTGATAAGTCTAATATTTTTGTCTGCTAATTTGACCCATTTTTTACGTTCCCCAATTGTCGATCTAGTCAAAATTTCCCCTAATGCTTTTCGAAAAATTTCAATTATCCCATCGCTAACAGCCCCCATATCTTCTGCCATTTTGAAGAATAATTCAAGCACGCATTTGAATATTAATTACTAACCTCTAGGTCTACGATTTTGAAAAGGTTGCAGCGATTCTCCACTCCAAGGAAAACAAGCCCGTATTTTTCAGCTACGAATTGATCAAGGGTCTTCTTGATGCGGTCGGTGCTGCGGTTGGGTAGGAATACGCAGGAGTTCTCCAATTCAACAAGAGCTGCCTCACCGTATTTTGTCTTCGTAATTCTGATGTTCAGAATTTTATATGGTTGGTCTACTGTCAAATCGGATAGCTTCAGCAACTCCTTTCTTCCTTTTACAGCAGTTTCGTTAACATAAGCGAGATCCATTTCTGTAACAATTGAACAAGTTTAGAAAAAAGATACCACCATCCACGAAAAAAGTTAATTAGGACTATTTTCCACCGAAAAATGTACATTGAGACACTTCACAATCGAAAAATGGTAAAACAGTATTACCCATTATCAAAAAATATTAACTAGAACCACTACCGAAAAATGGTAAAACAGTATTACTCATTATCGAAAAATACCAACTAGAAATAAAAAAAATATTAACTGGGGCTCTTCACTACCGAAAAATGTACATTGAGACACTTCACAATCGAAAAATGGTAAAACAGTATTACCCATTATCAAAAAATATTAATTAGAACTCTTCACTACCGAAAAATGGTAAAACAGTATTACCCATTATCAAAAAATATTAACTAGAACTCTTCACTACCGAAAAATGTACATTGAGACACTTCACAATCGAAAAATGGTAAAACAGTATTACCCATTATCAAAAAATATTAATTAGAACCACTACCGAAAAATGGTAAACATATTACCATTATAAATATTGCTGGAGCTCTTCACTATCGAAAAATGGTAAAACAGTATTACTCACTATCAAAAAATATTAACTAGAACTCTTCACTACCGAAGAATGTACATTGAGACACTTCACAATCGAAAAATGGTAAAACAGTATTACCCATTATCACAAAATATTAACTAGAACCACTACCGAAAATGTGCATTGAGATTATTGAGAGACATCAAAAAATTTACTTACGTATATCGTGCTTGGACACTTACAATCACTTAACAGCTGTGAAGACACACAATCGTTTGACAGTTAAGGTTCTGTGAACGCTTTGAAGACTCACATCAGACTGGCGTATTTATATGGTAGCACTACATTATTCACGCAATCCCCACACTTCCAGACGTCACAGCGGTTTTGAAAATTCCTCATTTCCGCAGATATCAAAATAATCACAAAACCAATATCTAACCAAATTGAATTATCACGGGAAATAATACACGAACAGGAAAACCATTATCTCAGGCAGATTATACTATCTCAGGAAACATTTCCGCTCAGAACACTCATCTTTCCAACCACACTGAGTTATCACAGGAAACAACATCCGAGCAGGAAAGCCATTATCTCAGACAGATAGCACTATCTCAGGAAGCATTTCCGCTCAAAACACTTATCACAAAACCCAAACTTCCCTTTGATTCAATAAAAATTCCCCATTAGATCATAATTCAAAACCATATTCACCATATATGGTGTTGTTGTATTGCAACGCCCTCCCAGCTGAAATCCCCCTAACATCCAATGAAATGCATTCATACCCTCCCCTCATTTTTCTTTAACGTCCCGCAAAAGTATGGAGACTCAGTCATTTCACTCACTATTTTCTTCAAACATCATGAGTACTGCTGACGAGAACAGAGCAAAATTTTGGGAGTATATTTCCCAAAAAATAAATAGATATACTCCACCGCAACACCTGTGGACCTACTTGAATGAGAAGTGTGTGTATGAGGTATCAATTTAGTGCAAATATTCATTAATATTTTTTATAGTGGTTTGGATATTAGTGATCTACCTGATGATATCACAGTGCCACCTGAAATATGTGAGGAAATAGTCAGATCCCAAAAAAATCGTCCTGCGCCACTCAATCTAAACCTTTCGTAAGTAATATGCCTTCATTTATTTGTTAGATATTAACTTTATATTTTTGCACTAGATATGACCCTATGCTGCTGTTCAATAATTCAATGTAAGTTTTGCAATTGGTTCCATTCAATTGTATAATTATTTTCTTTTCATTTAGAGTTAATATTATGCTACCAACACCTCATCCGCTTGTTACTCCAAACAATACTAAACGATGTGTAAATTGCTGTAAATTCTACTGTTTTTGTGAATGGAGTATAAAACGGCATAGTGGTATGCATGATCTATCAAATTGGCAATGTGATGAGCCAATGTTTACTTCACCTGTAAGTGTTTTCAATTGATAAACTTCAATTAACATACAGTTCAAATACCCCTTCTCGAATCAATTAACATGCTCAGAGTTCAAAAACCCCTCCCCGAATATTCTGTACACTCTCTATATATTCTAAATATTTGTTTTTACTTACAGCTTGCCGGACAACAGACAACCACTCCCAACAGTCCCACCCATAACAACATTGATGAACACAACCAACAGCAGTCACAAATATTTCATGTTTCTTCTAGTTTTACTTAGTATTCAATATATATTCATAATAATTTTAATTATTCACATCTTTCACGCACTGTAATCCTATAATAAACGTATGCACATGATCTGTGTTTATTCACTGAAAGGCTGAATACGATTCATATGCTTTGAAACATTCGTAATCAGTTCAAACCGCAGAATTATTATCTGACCGCTCACACATATTTATGCATTTGAATGAAATATTACATTCTTATGCAGAGTGGATCAATTGGAATAATAGTAGAGTAATTTTGACTATTATTTTTGGAAAAAATGTACACAGAGTGGAACAAAATTTTGAGGTTATAAAATATTTTAGGTTTTTCGTAGTCAAAAAAGCATGATTTGATACCTGAAATGGTAGAGTAATTTTGACTATTATTTTCGGAAATTTGATCAATTTTTCAGAGTGGATCGAAATTTTGATAACTGATCCCCAGCAGAGACGTCACTTTTCAGACAGAGCCCTCTTTCGACCAATAACTGGCTCCCAGCAGCCATTTTTTCAGAATCAATCACAGAGCCCACATTCGACTAGTTACAGAGCTCCAGCCGCCATACTTTTCACAACCAATCACAGCCAGCCGCCTTTTCAGAACCAATCGCAGAGCTCGAGGTACGGCCCACGTAGGTCGCGCCCCGGCCCACGTCTCGCCCTGGCCCACGTCACGCCCCCGCCCACGATGCCACAATGGCGTCCAACCACACGGCCCCACTCTGCAACGCTGCCCCGCACCCCCACACACCCCAACCAACACTATGTACCCTCATAATACAGCTGAGCCAAAAAGGCCTTATGAGGATAAATCGCCGTTGGTCATCTACTGATATCCGACGAAAATTTCGTGAAATTGGTGATATTGAAATCAATGAAGGGTTCTATGCAGACATTTCAACTATGTTGAGATTTGTAAGAGCTACCAGAATTTTGTGATTTTATTTCAATTGAATTTTTTTTTATCTTATATTGACTACTGAATGAATATTTTATATCCTGTTTCAATAAAAAACAGTATTTTTTTATTTAGAGTGTAATCTTTATTAACTCATGACCATCACTTATCCATTCATTTGAAAAGTTCTATTTGAAGTAGGTATACTAATAATTCAGTGGTTGCATACATCTTACTAGTAAAAAAAGGATATGTTCAATATTTTTTCTCATCTGTCAAACAAAAACCTATCTTGACCTCTAGTAGGAGTAAACTTTCTTTAAACCCCAAAAAAACTGATATTCTCTAGATATTACCATTATTCTTTCATTGATTGGGGAGTAATAAGAAATGAAATCAAATTATCTGGGGAATATTTGATAAGGGCAAAATTTTTGAGGTTTTTTTTTGCAGAAAAAAAATAGGATGCAAATTAACTACATTCTGAATTTTTTTACTTTTCATCAAAAGGTGAGAAGTTGTAAGCAAAATGAATTGTGAATTGATTGGAGTAACAATTCAGAAGCTAGCTTGTGGCTTCAATGAATTTCTTTTCTAATGAATTTCCAATTCATGAATCCAATTCATTTTTGTTGCGTGAATTGTGACTTGTGAATCAATTCACGAAAGTAGTGAATTTGTACAACTCTGCTGGGCACATACGTTATTAGTTCTGTGCCAAAATGAATTGGATGAGCTGTACACGTATTGAATGTTTTGCACTAACCGCCGGAACTTGATATAAATGAATAGATGATGATTATTTTGTCCACAAATAATACAAAAGCGTTTGATATCCATTATGAAACACATTTCAAAACAACACTTGATTCAAATGGTAAACAATCGGAAAACGATTAACGACTAAATTTAAAACAACACTTAAATTATTAATTAGTAAACAAACGGAAAGCGACTAATAATTGAAAGCAACGGTAGATAAACGACAAATAACTAAGAAAACTACGGTGGAGAATTAAACTGGAAACGACAAATAGCTGGTTGAAAAGAACTGTGACTGTGAAATTATGGAAAACCGGGTACGATTCGAATGCTAATGTCAAAACAATGTCAAAAGATGACAGTATTCGATTCTTGTACCATCTACTGGAAATCGCAGTGAACTCCGTCGATATGATTGATCGTGTCTATAGTCGGGCTGTTCAAAAGATAGAATTCAAGGACGCGTGAACAGTAAATGCCTGCATAGCCACGCCTTCTAAACTGCAATAAATGAAGAACTGTTAACACTGTACTGTACTCATTTGTGCTTTGTATTTACGTGTGTTACGTCAATCAAATAATATTGCTTTCACCTCCAAAAAAAAAAGATCAAAAAAAGACATTTAACTGTAGAGGAAGAAGTTGTAATAATGAACACTTATAAAAAAGCATCCCAAGAGTTGATGGGAGAATGACGCGGCGACGTTTTTGTTGAGTGGTGTAAATCGGACTTGTAACATTGGGAAGAGGAACATTCAAGGAGTGCGTGCCGTTCACGTGATCACTTTATCTTTTCAGCGGCTACACTATAGAGTTTTTGACAAAACAATATCGAATCGGAGATCGCACCAGGGATATATACATCTTGGATACCACGAAGGGCATTGGATTACATCCAACAGGTGTTAGTGCGGGATTCTTACAGAAGAAATTCCACATATGCTCTTGGCGATACAACTACCAGAATTGATTTTCAATTATTGGGACGGGACACACTTGCAGACCGGTTTCGGGCTATTTGGCCTCTCGTCAGTGCAAGGCAGTGTCATCATCAACGTAAGTCGATGACTTCCCATAATTGAAAATCATATTCGAGTAGAGTATCTTCCCTAGACCTAGGCTGATACAAACAACTAGCAAAATAGCCGTTGCTGCGTCATCTGCCCGTAGACTTTGCGGATATGCTCTTGGTTAGTACCTAGTCTACGGGCAGATGGCGCAGCAATGGCCATTTTGCTAGTTGTTTGTATCAGCCTAAGTCTAGGGAAGATACTCTACTCGAATATGATTTTCAATTATGGGAAGTCATCGACTTACGTTGATGATGACACTGCCTTGCACTGACGAGAGGCTAAATAGCCCGAAACCGGTCTGCAAGTGTGTCCAGTCCCAATAATTGAAAATCAATTCTGGTAGTTGTATTGCCAAGAGCATATGTGGAATTTCTTCTGTGAAGAATCCCACACTAACACCTGTTGGATGTAGTCCAATACCCTTCGTGGAAACAGCCAGGGGCGTAGTTGTCTTCTAATAGGTGTTAGTCCGTCAACCTACAGTGTAGGTGAGTTGAGGATGGCCTGAACAAATTGTTCATTTTTAGAACACTGGTGGACGTGCTGTGGTAGATGTTTTGTTGGTTGCCTACCTTTCTAACGGAAATTGATTCACATATTCGAAACAAAAAAGGGCGAAAATAAAGCGAATCCTATCAAATTTATTCAGTATATCATACTACGTTAAAAATGATGCTGAATATGCACAAAATTCACTCATAAATATCGGTCGATGAACACAGGTAATACGCTTGTTGTCAAAGATACTATTGGAAACAATTGCAAGAAGTCTTCAAGTCGAATCTTACCCGATCGCTTGCATTTTTTGTTGTAGTGTGTTCTCTCAAAAGATTAGGCAATAGAAGTTGTGAACATGTTCTCGTTCTCTGCAATCGGTATGAGAAAGGCATCTGCTCCGGGTCTCACCTGAAAAAAAAACAATACAGCGGGCCGCGGCCGGATGGCCTCCAAAAAAAAAAAAAAAAACAACAAAAAAAAAAAAAAAACAATACATTCAAATATTTCTATTGAGTATACAAACATTTTTTTTTATGAAAATCAGTAACATCTTTACGAGATTGAAATCATCGTTGCGAGAGTGAAATACTCACTTTAGCTGCTCCTTTTCGCAAAGTTTCGCCAGGTGAACAAAACTATTTGGCTGTCATGTGATTGTCATTAGTCATGTTCTGTCGAGTGACCGTAACTACAGCTTCGAGCAGGATCGGCTTCGGATTTATATGTCATGTTCCGATATTGCTGGTATTACTGGCCATAGTAAGCATTTTCGGAACGCTTTTTGCAGTGAAAGTAATCTACTGCTGAAGATATCGAAACGAATCGCCATCGGATATCCGTCAAAAAAACTGTCAGCTGTCAGCGGTGACACGTGTGACGTACCTTAGCTCATTTCAAAATGAATTAAATATTGGAAGAAAAAATAAGCAATAGCGATACGGAAATAAAAAAATTCAGAGAGCTCAAGCTCTGATAATGAGTCTTCAGAGAATATATAATGACTGAAATGATAATCATCGACAAAATTAGAGGTCCCTTAGAAAAAATTCTAAGAATACATTCTACTATATTCAAAATGTGGTTTTCACACCCTTAAGATTTTCAAACAAAATTTCAGGTAAGTGAGTGAGGCTTGCAATCTCGAAAAACGCAGATTTTATTGATCTGCTGGATTCATTTCTATTCGGCATCAACTTCTACGCAAATATCTCTCAGTATAACTCGAAACCTTTTTGATAATTTTGCAATTGCAACGATCTTACAACAAAATTAATCTGTTGTCCGTTGACGTTTATTCGAACACAACCTAACCTAACACAATTTCTAGAATACTGGGACTACAGGACCACTTCTGCAGCAGTAGCACCAGTAACTTTTTAGTCTCCAACAGGGTACCTCGAAAAATGGCGCGAAATAATTGCCAGTGAATGTCAGTGAAATCGGAACGACTGAATTAACTGGACAGTACTGTTCAGGAATATCGGAACATGACATTGTCTGCCACAGTTAGGTATTTCCTGGCACCAAATTCGAATGTTGACAGAAAGATGATCGTGGTGGCTAGTCACGCAACCAGGGAAGAAAAACCCGTTCGCATAATTCTGTTCAAGAATTATACGGCGTATGAGACTAAAAAAATCGGAGTTTGAATCACTATTCGAAAAGATGAGAAAAGGAAGTAAGGTGGAGGAGAGGGGGAGGGGAGGCCAAATGGTGGAAAGGAGAGGAACAAGAGGGCTTCTCAGCGATTTCTGACAATTTTTGGAGAAATTGTCATATTCCAAGTGAGTTTGGGTTCTATTGAGAAGATTTTCTGGAGTACTAAAGCAGTGGGTATCTGTTTGTACATTATATTCGACGAGGAAGTCGGATTCGAGGTTCCTGTCCTAGCCTTTCGGGAAGGCCGTTTGATTCCACAAGCCGCCATTAGAAATTGCAGCAGGTCTGCGACCCCGTTTCCATGAGAGCAGGGACCTGAATGGTTATACAGCTCCTTACTTCCAGATAAGTACCATCAACATTATTTTTTGACGCCTGTGATCTGCTGGTATATATATATATATATATATATATATATATATATATATATATATATATATATATATATATATATATATATATATATATATAAGGGAACAGTCCGTAGGCTCTCATTTGCCTACCCAGTGCATGCCTGCTTATTCATTCCGCTTCAACAGCTGCTTATTATTCATAATAGCTTTTCGGTGCAACCCACGACAACAGTTTCCTTGACACTGATTGCTTGCCATTATTTCCATCTCAGCTAAGCGTTTTCTTGTGCCAGTGTTTCGTTATATTTTTCTTTTATGAATTTGTAGAATTGTCATTCGTCTTTGCTAGCAATTTATGTACAGTGAACTCGCTAATCAGGTTTTCTTGTGAAATTCATTTTAGATTGTTATTTTTGCTTTTGCTAACGGTTTGTGTACAGTGAACTCGTAATATAAGGTTTATCGTGATTGATTTGGCTGCGTCCAAATGAGATTTGTATTTGATTCATTTTTGTTTTGTGTAGAACGTTATCAGAGATAAAAAGAAAACGAAAGTAATAATGTTGTACGAATATTGCCATTTAGGTGTGATCACACAGCAGGAAGATTTATATTCGCATTGCCCTAAATATAAGTAAGTCAAAGTGGATTTGACGCTGCAAAATTACTTGTAATAAAGAAGCATCTGAAACTTCTAGAACCACACCACTTGGTGGATTTATTTTTCCATACCCACCTCCAACTGCTGAGCTAGCCGAGTGGTCATTTTGAGAAGGGCTACCTTTTCATTGTGATTATACAGAATTACATAAATTTTTTTGTTGCTTCAATTTCTTCTTTTTTTTAACCAGAAAGTTCAACATTCACACCGCCCTTGAATGGGAGTAACACATCCACATGCCGCTTGTTGGCATACGCAGATGATCCGCTGCTGCTAATCAAAGGAGACAATCTCCATGTATTGGAGGACACAATGAATAATTAAATAAATAATTATAATTTTCAGCCATCAATAAGTCGATGTCCAACCATGACCTTCAACTGAGTTTAGGTAAATGTGACAGTATGCTTTTTCACAAAGGGAGAGCTTCTGTTAGACCATTGAGCATTAAGATAGACAATCATCCCCAACAGGCCAAGAAAGAGATTGAATACTTAGCTATTTTTTTTCCACTAACTTAAATTGAGACAGGACCACCAAGAACTATGTTGCTGGCGCTCAACGGACTTGTGCGTGCGCACCTAGATTATGGTGCTTTTTAATATAGACCCTGTACTAAAAAAAACTTGAACAACTTAGATAATGCTAATATAGCAGGACTTAGAATTATTCTGGGGTGCATGAAATCCACGCCTCGCAATGCCATTTTGGCGGGAGCAGGATTGACAGATATTGACCACCGCAGGCAGTGGCTTGCTCATAAATATGTTATGAAAAGAATGGATTTCAAGACACCTTTTCTTGAGCTCTTGGAAATTATCGATATCATGTACCACCAGCAATACAGTTACTGGAAAAATAAACAACCACCATATTTGGTCGAGGCCTATCATTCTAGTAAATTGATTACAGAAACTACGTATAAAAACCCTGTCGTACCAAGTTATAGTTTTTATTTGTCGATATATTTCCAGGCGGTAGACATTATCGAAACCAAAATTAAAAAGAATGATCCTGATTGTTATAAGCACTCCTTACTTTTCTCATGACAATATTGTACTGACTACAATTTTGTATATACGGATGCATCAAAAACAAACAATAAGGTGAGAATTGGCTTTTATTTTCCACAATTACACTATAAATTCTCAGCACGCCTACATGATCACCTAAACATTTGCGACGCGGAGATGATTGCCTTGTATTAAGGGATGCAGGTCTCTATGGAAAAGGGCCGGAGACATAACTTTCTTTTCACCCATTCTGCAAGTGCCCTGGAACGATTGAAGCACGCGAATTTTCAGACCAATATAGACTATATTACATTGAGCATTAAACACATTATCTCTACTACAACTCCACACTATACTTTCAAATTTTCACGAATTCCAGGACATTCCCATATAGTAGGTAATGAGCAGGCGGAGTTGGCGAAGATTGGCACGATTCTCAGTGTTCCATTGAAAATCAAAGTAGATAAACATAACTTTTTACCATTCCTGAAAAACAACATCAATCAACACTTCTATACTGAATGGCAACAAGACATACAGACTAAAGAAAAAACATATTATAAAATCCACCATTGTTTCCCCAAACGGCCTTGGTATTTGACAATTCCTGCAATGGACAGGAGACATATTTCTAGTCTTATTCGTATGAAAACAGGACATTGTTGGACCCAGTCACATTCATTTCGTATCGGCGCTTTTTCAAGCCCACATTGTGAGTGTGGCCAACTTGATACATTGGAACATACACTTCTTGAATGCCCAATTAACAGTATCCCTGGTTATGATATTTACCATCAATTAGTCAAAAAAGGGATGCCGGCTCCCTTGACTATGTCAACAGTACTTGGCTCGTTACATTTCGGTATTATCAAAATTCTTGTACATTTTATGACACAATCATATCAAATTATAAGTAAACAGGGGGGGATGGTTCCCTTACTATCACCTCCTTTCTATTATTACTCCTTTATTCCATCTTATCATCCCAATGTATGTACTATCTGCCTTTTTATCCACTTGTTCCTAGCACACAAGACAACGCTCGAAGTAACCGCATGTGCCGCTACAACCAGGCATCTCACAGTCCAGTCCAGTTCACGCAGTTACTCATACAGACAACCACAGTAGACCTTCCAATTCAATAGCACATAATTATGGACACAGACTTGCAAGTTGCAAGACAGTCTCCGTCCCCCGACGAAGCTTCTTAATGTAACAGCCTGTTACATACCAGGAGGAGCATTGGTCATATGCGCCTGATGATAGGAAGCTCTGACCATCCAAAATAGAGAGAGAGATTGTTGAGAAGCTAAGGAAGCGACGCAAAAAACGAACATGAATTCACAATAATGCAAGAAAAACTGCGAAAAAAAAGATATCTGGAGAAAGGGGGATCAAATCATGGGCAAAATGGACTGTATAAATTTTGCAATTTCAGAAACAAGGGATCGTACCCTTACTTTGGTTACGGCTGCTCTTGGTCTGCAGACTGGTAGTTCTCCTTTTCAGAATGTGAAAACTTCGTTCGATTCTCCTTGGAAATGCCTAATTCCATTCACAGTACCAAAGTTTATTTCGTAACTGATATGAACACGGTTCACAGCGCGAATTATAGAAAGAGAAAATATGCGGTACACAGCAAAACATCAAAGTTTCATCTATAGAGCGTTCAAGGTAGTCGGTAGGTACTGCCCTTTCGGGAGAGTTTTCTGAACTGCTTTTTTGCGAGAAAGAAGACGCTGTCTCTTTCCCTCATAGATAGCTGGGTTTTTCAAGGGTATCAGAAACCTTGTTTCTGTTTTGATATAAAAGGTATTTGAAAATGTCAGAGCAATTGTTCTTGCATTATGGTGATAATGATAAGTGATTAAAGAATAAAATAATCACACCATAACTGTTCGTCAGTCCTGAACACTTAGTGGAATATTTTTTTGCCAATTGGGATGTTCTTCTTTGTTCATTTACATTTTCACATGTGATTGAGAAGTTATGAATTTTATGGTTTTATGGATTTCCCTGGAAAATTCCACACCTCTACTTTTCTAGACACTGTCTACGAATAAATAAACTGTCACTGTCATCTTTGGTTATATTTTTGTCCTATGGAAAATCGTTAATGGATTTTTCCTCTGATGAACGATTCATCCATTCATTGATTGATAAATCCTTATCTACTGACTCACCTGATTCATCACTTCTCACCGAAACCCGTTCAGATCTTTCACTTCCCGATTTGCTCATTTTTTCTTTCATTTCCAGCTTATCTACCTCTAATTGTTTACGTATCAGCCCCTCTTTCAGTTTTGTAATTTTTCGCTGTGCTTCTACCTCCATTTCCAGAACTTTCTCCTTTCGGCAACTGAAGAATTGGTTTTCTTACTTATTGCGGAGTTCTCTTTGGATGTGGGGGAAACTGCTGTACTAGTAGACCTAATCCCGGTAATGTTGATATCTGCTACACCATAATTTGATATCACTTCAGATGTACAGGATTATATCGAATCATTTGATTTTCCCAAATTATTTATTTGAGATTTGTCAATTGGACTCTTTTGTATGGTAGTTCTCAGTGGTACTGTAATAAGTACGCTATAAAATGCCTAAGTGCCAGCTGTCAACTGTCTTGAGAGTCACCTATCATACCTATTAAAGTCAGTCAAGCTCAGATCGTGCATCATTGAACGTCGTCCCAATCCTATCATTACTTACTATAACTAACACATGGCGCAGTCGGAAATCGTAATTGAATATTAAATCTTCAATCATCTGATGCTGAAAAGCAGCAAACACGAAAAGTGAAAGTTAAATTGGTTATTTATTAAAGAAAAGCTGGAACATGGACTTTCGTGGCATACCACCCATGGTCATGTCCGGTAACCTTGCCGGAATGTGGAGGTTATGGAAGCAGAGGTTTTTAACATATTTAAAAGCAACTGAAATAACTGAGAAGGAAGAAGCGACGAAATGTGCTCAACTCCTCAAGTTGATAGGAGAGGAAGGTATGAGAATATACAATACCTTCACTATAGATGAAGAAGAGACCTTAGACGCACTAGTGGAGAAGTTTGATCAGCATTTCAATCCTAAAACAAACCTGACGTACGAAAGACATAAGTTTTTGACATATAAACAAAAAGAAGGGGAAACTATCACACAATTCATAACGGAGATCAAGAATTTATCACATAACTCTGAGCTAGGTGACTTGAAGGACTCGCTAGTGAAAGATATTCTGATTTGTGGTCTCAGATCAGAGTCCCTGAGAGGAAATTTATTACAAAAGGATGTCAAAACTCTTGAGGAAGCTGTCACAGTATGTATAAGTATGGAAAATACCAGGGAACACAACAAGCAGATTTCTAATGGCCAAGGCGAACACTCGGAAGATGTAAATGCTGTGTTTTCCAAGGCATGACCAACTAGAAAACACTGGAAAGGTCCACAAGTGAGAACAAGTAACCAGCAGTGCCAAAAATGTGGAAGAAATCATAGCTATGGAAAATGTATTGCATTTGGGAAGAAATGCGATAACTGTGGAAACTTCAACCACTTTGCAGCGTTCTGCAAGAAGAAAACTGGACAAAATAAAAGGGACGGTAAAAATTTATTTAATAAGTAAAAGTAAAAGTTTAATAAGTAAAAAGTCTGGAAATAGAATTCAATTAATAGATAAAGATGTTTCAGAGTATAGTAGTAGTGATGAAGGCGACTATGAAGAAAATTACACTTTTGTAGGTTCCATAGAACATGGAAATAGAAATGATGTTCACAAATATTTTGAAAATTATTCAAAAAATAAATCTAATGGCAATAAATGTCACAGTTGTATTAGTACCAACAGCCTTGTTCTTGAATGTACTAACAAATCGGAACTTTCAGGCAATACAAGAAATTTCAATGAAATACTTTCGGTATCTGAGATGGATGTGGAAGCATGGCTTGCGGAGATCGAGGTCAATGGAAAGTCCTTTGTTAAAATGAAATTGGATACAGGAGCAGTAGCAAATATAATTCCCATGGATATTTTGAGAAAAATCGAGTTTGACACAGATAAATTACAAAGAAGTACAGTCAAATTGGAATCATATACAGGTAATGAGTTGTCTATAATAGGCCAGTGCTATCTTGAATGCAGGTATAAAACCAAAATTAAAACTATTTTATTTCAAGTGGTCAGTACAAAGAGTTGTCCAATATTAGGCTTACAAGCATGTTCAATATAATTAAAAGAATTGATAATATTGAGGGGTCTAAAGAAAATATAGAAAACAAAGATTGTAAAATTCTAATCAATAAATTTAAACATTTATTTGGGGGTATAGGCAGCATAGAAAAACCCTACCATATTGAGTTGAAGCCAGATGCTCAACCAGCCACTTTCTTGCCTCGTAAAGTACCTTTTGCAGTGCGTGATGAGTTGAAAGAAAGTCTAGATAATCTTGAACATAACAAAATAATTAATTGTTAGAGAAACAGAAAGTGCAGAATGGATTAATCCTGTTGTTTTAGTTCGAAAACCCAACGGATTTATCAGAATATGTTTAGATCCTAAATACCTCAACATGTCTATAAAGAGACATTTTTTTCAGACACCCACTTTGGAAGAATTAACATCCAAATTGGCAGGGTCAATAGTGTTTAGTACTTTAGATACCACTCAGGGTTTTCTACAAATTCATTTAGATGAATATAGCTCAAAACTGTGTACGTTTGCTACACCCTTCGGAAGGTACAGATTCTTACGCCTTCCATACGGCCTGGCAAGTGCTCCAGAAGTATATCAGGAGAGAATGCTAGAGATTTTTGGAGACATCGAAGGTTGTAACATATATATCGATGCCATCATAGTTTATGGAAAAGATCAACAGGAACATGACAAAAGACTAGAAAAAGTATTGAAAAGGGCTGAAACTTATAATGTGAGATTTAATAAAAACAAATGTCAATTTTCTGCTAAAGAAATAAAATACATGAGGCACATAATCTCTAAAGAAGGCTTAACAGTAGATCATTCTAAAGTTGAAGGCATAATAAATATGCCAAAACCTCAAAATGTAAAAGACGTTCAGAGATTTCTAGGTTTACTAAACTATGTGGCGAAATTTATAAGTAATCTATCAGAAAAAACTGCACCACTAAGGGAATTACTCAAAAAGAACATAGATTTTATTGGGGTGAAAAACAGGAACTAGCCTTCGAAACTCTGAAGAAAGTAATTTGTGGGGCGCCCTGCCTCAAATTTTTTGATGTAAAAAGTTCAAACATTGTTATATCAGTTGATGCGTCAAAGTCAGGAATGGGCGCAACGATTCTTCAAGATAAAGTACCTTGTGCTCATGCATCACGTGCATTAACTGCTGCTCAACAAAACTAGGCACAGATTGAAAAGGAACTATTGAGTATATGGTTTGGTTGTTCCCAATATCATCAATATATTTTTGGAAAATGCTTTGTTGTAGAAACCGATCACAAACCGTTGATTTCTATTTTTAAAAAACCTATAAATGAATGTCCTGCTAGGTTGCAAAGACTCTTGATACAACTTAGGAAATATGATTTCACAGTAACCTACAAACCAAGTAAAAGTTTGATCATTGCGGACACTCTATCTCGAGCATATGTGAATGATTATTTCGATGAAAATATTGATATAGAACTAGAGGCTCAAGTTCGTTTAATAAGTGAAAATTAAAATGCTAGTGATGAGAAAATACAACAGATTGAGACACTCACTGAAAAAGATCCGCAGTTATCATCGTTAAGAAACTTGATTTTGAGTGGATGGCCTAAGCAAATGAAAGAACTACCTGAAAACTTGAAATGTTTCTTCAAATATAGGGCTGAATTAACAACAGCTAATGGTCTTGTATATGAAGGTACTAAATTAATAATTCCTAAAATACTTAGAAACGAAATAGTTGGAAAAATTCATTTGGGGCATCAAGGGATAAATAAATGTTTATCCAAAGCTAACAACTCTTTTTACTGGCCATCAATGAATAAACAAATACAAGATAAAATACTCACCTGTACAATTTGTCAACAATTTCAAAGAAACAATTCCTCCGAACCTATGATTCCACATGCCATCGAAAAGAAGCCATGGGTTAAAGTTGGAGTGGATTTATTTCATTTTGATAATAACTCATATTTAGTGGTTGTCGATTATTATTCAGAATTTTTTGATATTGCCAATCTAAATAGGGATCTGACAAGTGAAAACATTATTATAAACTTAAAGTCAATATTCTTTAGGTATGGTATTCCACGTACTATCATTTCTGACAATGGTCCAGAATTCAGTAGCTTTGTGTTTAAACAGTTTTCAAAGAAATGGGAAATCAAACACATTACCTCATCCCCAAGATATCCCCAGTCAAACGGGGAAGTGGAAAGAACTATTCAGACTATAAAAAACACACTAAGAAAATGCAAATCAGATACATCAGATCCTTATTTAGCATTGTTAGCTATAAGAAATACGCCACTAGATGGACAAAACTCACCTGCAAACATTTTATATAATAGAAACTTGGGAGAATTACTTCCGACGAGTAATCTCCAAAGTGAATATCATTTTAACACAACTAAATATGATAGTTTTATTGACAAGTCTCAAAAAAGACAAAAATTATATAATGACAAAAAGTCTCCTAGATTTACAAATAAAATTGATATAAACAGTAAAGTTTTAGTTAAAAAGACGCTTCAGGATAAATGGGAATTTGGTATAGTTTTAGACAAACTCTCACTTGAGAGAAAATTACAAACCATTTTCCAACAAATCTCACTGGGGAGAAGTACCTTGTTAACAGTATGACAATTATGTCTATTTGAATGTAGTACCTAGTAGTAGCAACAGTGCAAACAGTGATGATAGAGAAATTAAGGGTGCGAGAAGTGCTGATAGTGAAGTTCAAAATCAAAGCGTAACATCAGATCAGAGTTTTCAGAGTTTACCTGAAAGTGCATGTGAACTAGATGATTCAAATATCTTCGAAGGTGAGCCTACAGAGGCTAATTGTAAAACAACAACAAATGTACAAAATTCACATTCTGAAAAAAGTAGTGATAAACAAACCAATTATCCTGAAAATTTGATCAATTGTGAGACTTTGTCAACCAGAACAAAGTCAGGTAGAATAAGCAAAACGCCAAAAGAATTTCAGAATTGCTACAGCTTCAAGTAAGTTCGAAATTTATCAATTGTGTTATTCTGTCATGAGATTCTACCTGATTTTCTACTCGTCACAAGAAGATTTATTATAAGATTTTATATTCTGTGTTGAATTGTGAATAACTGTAAATTGTGTGAATGTCTAAAATGTACAATATGTATATATAAATGAGTACTATGTTATGTTCATTACAAATATGAACAGAATTTTGGAAAAAAAGGGAGATGTAATAAGTACGCTATAAAATGCCTAAGTGCCAGCTGTCAACTGTCTTGAGAGTTACCTATCATACCTATTAAAGTCAGTCAAGCTCAGATCGTGCATCATTGAACGTCGTCCCAATCCTATCATTACTTACTATAACTAACACAGGTACGTCTACAGTTCCTCGTCCAGATCTTGTATCGTACCTTCTTCTTATTGCTCCTATTTTGACTTCTTCTAGGCTCATTACGTCGACTTTTCACAATTTGTAACCTTAGAATCACAATGAAGTGCGATTACAATTGATGAGCTGTCACGGTGACAGTTGGGGCACACGGTTAGCAACAGTTAAGATGCATAGGAAACCCTGGTGTATCTAGTGATTCGATATTGTTTAGAATTTCTTGGCGAAAAACAATCGACGATTACAAAAGTTTTCTAATTTTTGTATAGGGGGCGTTATATGAGCATTTTCGAAAATCTGTCAAATGTCGGTTTTGTCAGATTGACGTAACTTTGAGGTTTATTGTTGTCAATGAAAACTGAAATTATTTCTTCGCACTCAACAGTGTTTTAAAGTCCATATAAGTAGAATAAGTTTTGAAGTTATTACAAGTACTTTCTCACGATGTGTAGAAGATTTCGTATTTTGTGTGGTCAGTCAAATTCTGGGGATCCAAATATTCTTCTTTATTCAGTACCTACGGTAAGTACAAAACAATTCGCCCCAAAATAATAACATGAATGTAGCGTTGTAGCTGATTTTATTCGTTTCAGCTTGAGCGAAAGTCTTATATAGAGGATGAAACATCTGTAGCTCTTATCAATGAGATATTGAAAACAAAGTTTTGTTTGAATAAAGAAAATTTTTATACGTATTTTGAACCGTTTCATAACTGATGTGTGTATCCCCAATTCCAAGACAGTCTATCACGTTCAATAAACTAGCATGAACTTTGTCGTACATTTTCAGGTGAATGGGCAAAGAAAATTTTCTCAAAATCGAATTCTAGTCTTACAAACTGATATAAAAAAACTAAAAACTTGTAGAGGTTAGCGGGTGACAGTGACAGTATTGACAGGTTGTTAACGGTAGGTTTCCACGTTACATATAGTGAGCAATGACCGTAAACTGAATTGGGAATCACACATTTCTGAAATTAGTTCAAAATTGAGTAGTATTCTTTTTGTAATAAGAACTATCAGAGACGCTGTTTCTTCAGAGGACTTGAGAACCCTCTACTTTGGATTGGCTGAGTCCATCTTGGGATATGGTTTGATATTTTGGGGTTCATCGCCATATTTTGACGTAGCATTCAAAGCCCAGAAGAAAACACTGAGATGCATTCATGGTACCCACCCATTGGAAAGCTGTAAGCCACTTTTCAAAAAGCTCTCAGCTTTAACTTATTCAAGCCTGTATATTTTTCATTTGATAATGTTCGTGAAAGATAATGGAAAAGAGTTTTTTACTGCGATATTCACTAATACAATACTTGATATATAGGGAAGATATGCACGCACACTTTTCACGACCTAACTCTCCCAAGTAAACTGGAGCTAAATGCTTCAATAAAATAAAATCACTTAATGATGTCACCACAAACAGATCGTCTCAACCCGATTTATACGGGTTCTTGTGAGATAAAATGTGCTACCATATTAATGAATTCCCCAATTCGACACAATTGGCTGTCGATGATTGAAATGGTTCTTTTAAGCAAAATTTTTGAACATTTTTAACTATTGTCCATTATACTTCAGATGTGTTTTTACTGCACGTTTTTATGTACTTATATATCTTATCCCCTCCCCGATAAATTGACTAGTTGGATATTTTTTATGCAATATGTAAGTTTCTTGCATTTCTGTGTTGAATTTGGCAATGAATAAAGACTACTACTATTATGGCTTCGATGTGATCTCAATTACGATGGGAGTGGAGATGACACAGAATAATCAATTGGCCGTTTTCGTTTTCGATAGTCTTTCCTTCATATTGAGGTCGGATTTGACTTTGATGATCGAAGGATAATGAGGTCTCTTTCTAACAAGATACCTTCGTTCAATTCCATTTCAAAGCCCGTGTAGAAGGCTTCAGGTATCCTTTCACCACACTTTCCAGTAATGTCTGTCTCCATTTCGTATCTGGTTCCATCCCATGACCTATTTGCCTGAACTATAGTCGTTCATCATCACTTGCATTCGATATGGCTTTGCGGTAATCTCAATTACGATGAGAGTAAAGATGACACAGAATAATCAATGTACCGTTATCGTTTTCGATAGTCTGTCCTTTATATATGAGTCTGACATGACTTTGATGATCGAAGGATAATGAGGTCTCGTTCTACCCCAACACCTTCATTGAATTCCTTTCCGAAGCCCGTGTAGAAAGTTTCAGGTATCCTCTCACCACACTTTCCATTTATGGCTGTGTATATTTCAGTTCTTGCTTCATCTCTAGACGTATCTGCCTGAACGACAGTCGAATATCACCATTTGCATTCGTTATTGTGTTGCTGTGATCTCATTCACGACAAGAGTGAAGAGGAAAAAGAATAATCAATATAGTGTTGTCATTTTCGATAGTCTGTCTTTTATATATGAGTCTGACATGTCTTTGATGACCGAAGGATAATGAGGTCTCTCTCTACCACGATACCTTCGTTGAACTCTATTCCGAAGCCCGTGTAGAAGGCTTCAGTTATCCTTTCAACATACATTCAATAAATGTCTGTCTCTATTTCGGATCTGACTCCATCTCAAGACCAATCTGCCTGAACTATCCTACTTTGTCGTTCTCGATTATTTGTATGTGATATATGAGTCTAATATGTATTTGATGATTGAAGGATAATGAGGTCTCTCTCTACCACAATACCTTTGTTGAGTACTTTTCTGAAGCCCGAAAAGAAGGCTTTAGGAATTCTTTCACAACACTTTCCATTCATATCCGTCTCTATTTTGGTTCTGGCTTCATCTCGAGACCTATCTGCCTGAACTATCATCGTATGTCACCACTTGCATTCGATATGGTTTAACTGTGATATCGATCTCCATAAAAGTGAAGATGAAACAGAATAATCAATCTACCGTTGTCATTTTCGCTGGTCTGTCTTTTACATTGAAGTCAGATATGACTTTATTGAGAGAGGGATAATAAGATCTCTTTCTACCACAATACCTTTGTTGAGTTCCTTTCTGGAGCTTGAGTAGAAGGCTTCAGGAAATCTTTCACCACACCTTCCATTCAAATCCGTCTCTATTTCGGTTCTGGCTTCATCTCGAAACATATCTGCCTGAACTATCGCCATATATCTTCATTTGGATTCGATATGGCATTGCTGTCATCTCAATTACGATAAGAGTGAAGATGAGATAGAATAATCAATCCTACTTTGTCGCTCTTGATTATCTGTCTTTCATGTATGAGTCTGATATGACTTCGATGATCGGAAGATAATCAGGTCTCTTTCTACCACAAAGTCATTGTCGAAATCCTTTCCGAAGCCCCAAAAAAGGGCTTTAGGGATCCTTCAACAACACTTTTCATCAATTTCTGTCTCTATTTCGGATTATACTCCATCTCGAGACCTATCTGCCTGAACTATCATCATATGTCATCACTTGCACTCGATATGGCATTGCTCTGATCTCAATTACGATAAGAGTTGAGATGAAACAGAATAATCCGTATACCGTTGTCGTTTTCGATTGTCTGTCTCCAATAGACGGGTCTGATATGAATTCGATCATTGAAGGATAATAAAGTCTCTCTTTACCCAATACCTTTTTTGAATTCTTTTCCGAAGCTCTAGAAGAAGGCTTCAGGTATCCTTTCACCACAACTTCCATTAATGTCTGTCTTTATCTCGGATCTAGCTCCATCTCATGACCTATCTGGCTGAACTATCGTTATTTATCATCACTTGCATTCGATATGGCTTTGCTGTGATCTCAATTATGATAAGACTGGATATGGCACAGAATAATCAATAGTCTGTCTTTTCTGGCTCCATCCCAAGACCTATCTGCCTGAACTATCATCGTATGTCATCACTTGCATTCGATATGACTTGGGTGAATAAAGGATAATGAGACCTCTCTCTATCACAATACCTTCGTTGAGTTGCCTGAACTATCATCATATGTCATCACTTGCATTCGATATGGCTTTGCTGTGATCTCAATTACGATAAGAGTGAAGATGAAACAGAATAATCAATCTACCGATAGTAATCTTTAATATTGAAGTCAGATATGACTTTATTGATTGAAGGATAATAAGAACTCCTTCTTCTACAATACCTCCGTTGAGTTCCTTTCCGAAGCTCGAGAAGAAGACTTCAGGGGTTCTTTCACCACACTTTCCGTTCAAATCCGTCTCTATTTCGGTTCCGGCTCCATCTCGAAACATATCTGCCTGAACAATCGTCATATATCATCATTTGCATTCGATATGGCTCTACTGTGATCTCAATTACGATAAGAGTAAAGATGACACAGGATTAAACCACCGTTGTCGTTTCCGATAGTATAATGAGATCTCTTCCTACCTCAAACCCTTTGTTGAATCCTTTTCCGATGCTCGAGTAGATTGCTTCAGGTATCTTTTCACCACACTTTTCATTCATGTCTGTATCTTCTTCAGTTCTGGCTTCATCTTTAGACGTATCTGCCTCAACTATGGTCAAATATCACCATTTGCATTTGTTATGGCATTGCTGTGATCTTATTTACGATAAGTGTGAAGCTGAAATCGAATAATCGATCTAACTTAGTCGTTCTCGATTATCTGTCTTTTAAATCACCGAAGTCAGATATGACTTCGGTGATTTGAAAGATAATAAGATCTCTTTCTAGCGCAATATCTTTGTTGGATCCTTTCCGAAGCTCGAGTAGAATGCTTCAGGAATCTTTCCACCACACTTTCCATCGAGGTCCTTCTCTATTACGGTTCTGACTCCATCTGAAGACCTATCTGCCGAACCATAAGCGCCGTTAGAAAAAATGTAAGGGGGAGGCGGCACATTACACAAAATTTTAGGAGCAAATTTTTTAAAATCAAAGTATTGCATTCAATTGAAATGGAAATTTTTTCGAACAATACTTACGAGTGTGTTCCAGAAGAAATTGCAAAATCGAGTCGATATTGTGTCTTACGCGGTGTAAAATCCAGGGGGAAGCGGCGCCCGCCCCTCGATATGGCTCTGTTGGGATCTCAATAACGATAATATTAAGATGAAACAGAATTATCAAAATACTGTTGCCGTTTTCGATTGTCTGTATTCAATATATGGGTCTGATATGACTTTTGTCTTTGAAGGATAATAGTGTCTCTATCTACCACAATAGCTTTGTTGAATTCCTTTCTGAAGCTCGATTAGATAGCTTCAGGTATCCTTCCACCACACTATCCACTTAGGACTGTATCTACTTCAGTTCTGGATTCATCTTCAGACCCATCTTCCTGAAATAGAATCAAATATTACCATTTGCATGTTATAGTGTTACTGTGATCTCATTTACGATAAGAGTAAGGATGAAATAGGATACCTAATCTTACTTAGCGGCTCTCGATTATCTGTCATTTTCATATGAGTCTGATAAGACTTCGATTATTGAAGGATGATCAGGTATCTTTCTACCACAATGCCCTTGTTGAGTTCCTTCTCGGAGCCCAAGTAAAAGACTTTAGGGATCCTTTCACTACACTTCCCATTTATATCCATCTATTTCGGTTCTGGCTTCATCTCGATACCTATCTGAACTGTCGCCATATCATCATCATTTGCATTCGATATGGCTTTGCTGTGATCTCAATGACGATCAGAGTGGAGATGAAACAGAGTGATCAATATACCGTTGTCACTTTCCATAGCCTGTCTTGTATATATGAGTTTTATAAGACTTTGATGATCGAAGGATGATAAGGTATCTTTCTACCACGATAGCATTGTTGAAATCCTTTCAGAAGCCCGTGAAGAAGGCCTCAGGTATTCTTTCACCACACTTTTCCATCATGTCTGTGTATTTTTCAGTTCAGGCTTCATCTTCAGACGTATTTGCATGAACTATAGTGAAATATCACCATTTGCATTCGTTATTGCGTTGCTGTGATCTCATTTACGATGAGAGTAAAGATGAAACAGAATAATCAATCTAACTTTGTCGTCCACGATTGTCTCTCTTTTATATATGAGTCTGAAATGATTTGGATGATTGAGGGATAATGAGGTCTCTCTCTACCACGATACCTTTGTTGAATTCCATTCCAATGCCCGTGTAGAAGGCTTCAGGTATCCTTTCGTCACTTTTTCCATCAATATCTGTCTCTATTTCGGTTCTGGTTCCATCTCGAGAGCTCTCTGCCTGAACTATAGTCAAATATAACATTTTGCATTCGGTATTGCGCTGCTGTGATCTCATTTACGATAAGACTAAAGATGAAACTGATTATTCAATTGAATTTTGTCGTTTTCGATTGTCTGTCTTTTATATATGAGTCTGATATGGCTTGTGAGATTGAAGGATAATAGGGTATCTTTCTACCACAATGCCTTCGTTTAGTTTTTTCCCGAAGCCCGAGTAGGAGGCTTTAGGATTCCTTTCACAACTTTTCCATAGATGTTTGTCTCCATTTCGGTTCTGGTTCCATCTTAAGACCTATCCGTCTCTATTTCGGTTCTGGCTTCATCTCAAGACCTATCTGCCTGAACCATCGTCATATATCATCATTTGCATTCGATATAGCTTTACTGTGATCTCAATTACGATAAGGGTAAAGATGACACAGAATAATCAATCGGCCGTTGTCGATTTCGATAGTCTGTCCTGTATATTGAAGTCGAATATGACTTTGGTGATTGATGGGGAATGAGATCTCTACCTACCACAATACCTTTGTTGAGTTTCTCATTGGAGCCCGAGTAGATGGCTTTAGGGATCCATTCACAACACTTTCCATTAATGTCTGTCTCTATTTCGGTTCTGGTCCATCTTGAGAGCTCTGTCTGAACTATAGTCAAATATCACCTTTTGCATCCGGTATTGCGGTGCTGTGATCTCATTTACGATGAGACTGAAGATGAAAATGATTAATCAATTGAATTTTGTCGTTTCCGATTGTCTGTCGTTTATATATGAGTCTGATATAGCTTGTAAGATTGAAGGATAATAGGGTATCTTTCTACCACATTGCCTTTGTTTAGTTTTTTTCCGAAGCTCGAGTAGAAGGCTTTAGGATCCGTTTCACAACATTTTCAATGGATGTTTGTCTCCATTTCGGTTCTGGTTCCATCTTAAGACCTATCTGCCTGAACAATCATCATATATCATCACTCGTATTCGATATAGCTCTGCTGTGATCTTAATTACGATTAGAATGGAGATGAAACAGAATAATCAATCTACCGTTGTCGTTTTCGATAGTCTGTATTTCATATTGGAGTCATTTATGACTTTGTTGATTTAAAGAAGATAAAATCACTTTCTACCACGATACCTTTGTTTAGTTCCATTCCGAAGCCCCTGTAGAAGGCTTCAGGTATGCTTTCACCAGATTTTTCATTTGTGTCTCTGTATATTTCAGTTCTGGCTTCATCTTTAGACGTATCTGCCCCAACTACTGTCGGATATCACGATTTGCATGAGTTATTGCGTTGCTGTGATCTCATTTACAATAAGAGTAAAGATGAAACTGAATAGTCAATCTATCGTTGTCATTTTCGATAGTCTGTGTTTAATATTGAAGTCAGATATGACTTCATTGATTGAAGGATAATAAGGTCTCTTTTTACCACAATACTTTTGTTGAGTACCTATCCGAAGCTCGAGTAGATGGCTCAAGGTATCCTTTCACCACACATTCCATTTATATGCGTCTCTATTTCGGTTCTGGCTTCATCTCAAGACCTATCTGCCTGAATTATCGTCATATATCATCACTTGCATCCGATATAGCTTTGCTGTGATCTCAATTACGATAAGAGTGAAGATGACACAGAATAATCAAACAGTCGTTGTCGTTTTCGATAGTCTGTCTGTAACAAGTAAATTGTTACATGTCCTATGAATCGTTAAAAGTCTCAAGTCATGACAGTTCATTCTGAAAATCTACAAATATTTTGGTAACGTATCCGTAAGACGCAAACAAATGCCTGCCTTAACGCTCACAAATAAACAACTATTTCAATACTCGTCAATGAACGGCTATCGATCGCGGTTCTGTGACCTCCGTCAATTCCACCTTACCAAATCCCTTGCGTTTTCGATGTGGTTTTATTTCATTGAGATTATTCAAGCTAAATTTCAACGCTTCATGTATACGTGTGGTTATTTTCACATGCTTTCAGTCGATCCCAGAGCTTCTGTTTTTACATTCAATAGATATAATATTCAGATTTGTGTAAGCTTTCTAATGTACATGTTATGATCATATTGTGTTAATCGTTACTATTAAATTTGTGATAATGGGACACAGAGCTCGAGTCGAATGGAGGTGTGTAGAAGTGGTGCATTCCTTAAGGCCTATAAAACTTACAGGTCCCTCTTAAGCCGGGGCATATCTGGAAATACAAATATTTTAAGCCGGGGCATATCTGGAAATACAAATATTTTAAGCCGGGGGCATATCTGGAAACACCCTTCTGAGTCAGGCAATCTGGCAATCTCTACAAAGACCTTTTGAGTCGGGGCATATCTGCAAGTCACACAAATCCAAGCAAGCTGGGACATCCAGGAGCACTTCCTTTTCGAAGATAAGTACACAAACTTGTGTACTCCTAGTGTTTTTTTTCTTTTAAATTCATATTCATAATTCATGTTTTGATAGGAAATAAATGTCATATTTCATTAGAACTTTTTAATTTTCTCATAACTGTTCACTACTGGTGGTGGCACCCTTAAAAAAATATATAAACATTGTAAGGTCTCAACAACGGCAGTTCAATGTCCACCAATAGTGAATAGTTTCCAGTCTAACCCACCTGAAGAGAGTCTCTGTCTGCTGCTAGTTTCCTTTTTTTTTTGAACTTAAGTTTTCATGTCCTTTATATTGAAGTCGGATATGAATTTGGTGATTGAAGGATAATAAGATCTCTCTATACCACAATACCTTTGTTGTGTCCCTTTCCGAAGCTTGGGTAGAAGGCTTCAGTTATCCTTTCACCACACATTCCATTTATATCCGTCTCTATTTTGGTTCTTGCTTCATCTCAAGACCCCTCTGCCTGAACTATCGTCATTTATCATCACTTGCATTCGATATGGCTTTACTGTGATCTCAATTACGATAAGTGTAAAGATGACAGAGAATAATCAATCGGCCGTTGTCGTTTGCGATAGTCTGTCCTGTATACTGAAGTCGAATATGACTTTGGTGATTGAAGGATAATAAGATCTCTACCCACCACAATACCTTTGTTGAAATTCTCATCAAAGCCCAAGTAGATGGCTATAGGAATCCATTTACAACACTTTCCATTATTGTCTGTCTCTATTTCGGTTTCGGCTCCATCTCTGAAGTATCATCATCATGATAATAAGATATGTTCCTCTCCGCAGCTCGAGTAGCAGGCTTGAGGGATCCTTTGACAACACTTTTCACTTATATCCGTCTCTATTTTGGTTCTGGATTCATCTCAAGACCTATCTGCCTGAACTATGATCGTATGTCACCACTTGCATTTGATGTGGCTTTGCTGTGATCTTAATCACGATAAGAGTGAGGATGTCTTCCATATATGAGTCTGATATGACTTTGATGATCGAAAGATTATTAGGTCTCTACCTACCACAATGCCTTCGACTAGTTCCTCACCGAAGCCCGAAAAGACGGCTTTAGGGATCCTTCAACAACACTTTCCAAGAATAATAAGATCTCCTTCTACTACAATACCTCCGTTGAGTTCCTTTCCAAGGCTCGAGAAGAAGACTTTAGGGGTTCTTTCACCACACTTTCCGTTCAAATCCGTCTCTATTTCGGTTCTGGCTCCATCTCGAAACATATCTGCCTGAACAATTGTCATATATTGTGACACTGCCCGATGACTGGGGGCGTTAATTGATAGGCAAAGGTCCCTGATATCTGATGTTCATTGAGTTGTTACAGTGTCACGATGTTAAATACAACTGAATATGCATTTCAATAATAATTCGTGGCTTGGATCAAGGCTTCCTCCGGCTCCCCGCACGCGGTGGGCGTCTTGCTGACTTGGCTCGTCTGCGTTGTGAAGTGAACGTGAGGTACTCTACAGGGTGTATATGCGACACTCCCCCTTCTTGAAAAACGTCGCCCCGACGTTTCGACAGGCAAAAGCAGCAACCCTCAGCGTCCGAAGGCTTTGGAAGCGATAACCAGCCCTGTGAACAATAAGAAATAAACAGAAATTTGTTTTAAAAAAAATTCTCAAAATTATTCATCAACTCAATTTACTCAAATTATTGAACAGTAATTCTCGAGACTCTTGCATGTCTCGGTATCGATTACAATCCGCGAATGCTTATGAATATACAAAATCCTCACTCAAAATCTATCTAGGCCATCATCAGGCGTTATAAGGGATTCAAAAGTTGTAAATGAAATTCCCCTTAAAGTCACTCATTCCTAACTTAACATTATTTCAGGGTGTTTTGTCATTTTTTTTCTCACTTACAAAATTCTATACAGAGTCGACTCTTTAAAAAAACTAAAACTAACCCCATTGGTAAATCCTGAAATTGGACAGTTACTTCCCATTTCAACAATTTATTTTTCAATATTTATTTTTTCCCGTAGTAGATCTACTATTTGCTGAATGTTGTCCTATCAAAATTACTGCATTTTTATTCTGATTTTTTCCATCTGCAATCTCATTGACATTCGGCGGTTCCGGTGATGTACTCGTTATGTCTATCTCTATAGTTTTATTTTGCTCTTTTTTCATGTGAATATAGCGATAAATGAACCAAACAACAAAATTTGCTAGTACAATGATAACAAAAATTCAACTAATGTCATTCAATACCACATTCCATTCCATTGCTTGGACACGCGGCTAACGACCGAAACTCCGTTGTCATCAGTATAAACAAAAATGCAATAATTTTCGTATGCTAATCACTTAGCTAGCATAACATTATTTGAAAACAAATAAATCGATTTGCGTGCACATTAAACATAAAATACATAGACGTCTATTTTACAAGTATATACATTTTTTATTTCGCAAGGTGTTGTCAGCAAAAATTTATTATCATTTTTTTTCAATTTCGCGCATAATACTTTTTCAATCTATCCACGTGGACTGTATCCTGAACGAACTTTTTGCCTCGTTTGACCCTTACCCGATAGTTGACATCATTCAACTTTTCGGTTATCTCATACGGCCCAAACCATCTGTGCAAAAGTTTCTCTGATCTGCCTACTTTCCGGTGAGGCGTGTAAACCATTACTTTTTCTCCCACTGTATAACTTACAGCATGATGCCCAGCATCATATATTTTTTTCTGCTTTGTTTGTTTTAACTCAATCCGTTTCAACACCTCCTTTGAAGGACTATTGCAGCAATGCTGTACCCTGAGGCATCCGTATGCAGCTCAAAAGGTAAATTCGGATTGAAATGAGCCAGAACTGGTGCTTGCACCAAACAACTTTTCAAGGCGTCAAACGCCTTTTGTTGTTCACTCTTCCATTCGAACATTACCCGTTTCCTAGTGAGCAAAGTGAGAGGTCGTGCTATTTCAGCAAATGACTTCACAAATTTTCTGTGAAAATTTGCCAGACCTAGAAACGACTGTACGTCCTTGACAGACTTCGGCCGCGGAAATTCCGAAACTGCACGGATCTTAGCCGGATCTGGGGATAAGCCAAATTTGCTTTCTACGTGACCTAAAATTTTCACTTCCTGACTTACAAAATTACATTTACTTGGCTTTAATTTCATATTGGACAATCTAAAACGTTCAAAAACTTTACGTAAATTTATTAAATGATCTTCGAAATTATTTCCTTTGACGATGACATCGTCCATATACACCAAACAACTATTCCATTTCAGACCTTCCAGAATTTGGTCCATACATCTAGAAAAACACGCAGGACTACTGGCTAACCCGAACGGCAAAACATTAAATTCGAATAAACCTGCGGGGACGATAAACGCTGTTTTTGGTTTATCCTCTTCTGCTAAACTGATTTGACAAAACCCTGAAAAACAGTCTAGCGTCGAAAATACTCTCGCGCCTTCTAGCGAGGAAAGCAAGTCATCTATTACTGGTAGCGGATACCTATCATTCACAATAATTTTATTCAATTTTCGATAATCCACGCAAAATCTCCAATCGTTAGATTTTTTCCGGACTAAAACCACGGGTGACGCCCATGGGCTGTTCGACTTCCGTATAACGTTAGCCGCTAACATTTCTTGGATTTGATTGTTGATAATCTCGCGCTCTTTAAATGAAACTCTATACGGTGTTTGATGTATCGGAGAATGATTACCGGTGTCAATATTTTGTACACAAACGTTTGTCCTTCCGAGTTCTAAATTGCTTGTGGCGAAAATGTCTGAAAATTCGCTTAGTAGGTTGTTCAATTTTTTCCTTTCCTCATCAGATGAATGTGCACTTTGATTAATACCTGGGATAACGACATCAGTATGTAGATTCGTTGAAACATCATGAATTAGAACATCTGTATCCCTTGTACCTCTTGTACTCTGTTCGTGGTTTTGAATGAAACCAGGGAATACATTTTCATTCGTCCCGGACGAATGGCTAAAACTTTTAACTTTGCCTACATAAGTCCCCCTATAAATAGTTATCTTTATAAGTGAACGATTTGTAACGTAAATTATAAAATTATTCAGGTCAGTCTTAGACACTTGGCAGTTTCTGTTATCAAAAAATTTCAAACATGGCTCAAAATTAAGATTATTTTCACTGCTATTCATTTCAACTTGGATTTTGGTAGTACTTTGGGGTAATAAATCAACTTCCTTCATACACGTTACTTCACCTTTTGGTTGGGAACAAACATCAAAATCGCTTTTTCCAAATTTTATTTTACTGACAATTCCTCCTACTGTTAGGCTAATCGTTTTCGTCAAAAAGTAGATTTCTACTTGGAATTTATCGTTGAAGTCGTTGCCTAAAATGGCTCTTTTTTTCAAAATTTGAAATGACTATAAAATTATGGTTAAACAGAATTCCGTTCATTTCGAAGTTGGCGTTTATTTCACCCAAAACTACTAAATAATTATTACTTGCTGACTTTATTCGAATATTTGGCGCCTTTTTCAGCAAATTTTTCGAATCCTTTATAAAGAAATCGTCTATCAGCGATACACTGGACCCTGTATCAAAAATAAATTTGACAAAATGCGAAAAAATTACACCATTGATTTCAATTGAATTTAAAAAACTATTTTTTGCGTTAAACAAACACTGTGTCGAAAAATCTTCTCGTATCTCGTCGCCCAAACCTATTGACGACGAGGGTATTCGTTTTTTGCAAAGCAATTCCTGGCATAATGCCCTATCTTGTTACATTTGAAGCAAACTACCCTACTTCGGAAGTACGAGGTTCCTTTTTAATAAAATTGCCAGAATGACGAGAGTTGTGTGAATAATTGTTAAAATTAGGTTTTGACCTACCGGATTGTCCTTCGAGCTGCTGAATCCCCTGCACAAGTTGCTGTATCTGGTAGTCGTCGGCGCTGACGTCGGTCCTTGCAGGCGTCGAGGTCCTGGCGGCGGCTTGGCTGGTTGACGCTTCCCCTGTCATGTACTCCGTGGCCTCGATTCGTTGTAGGTTTCTCCTGAAGTGGTCCAGGGTGGAATTATCCAAAAGGTTCACCTTGCTGATCAGACACGGCTTCAACCCTCTGATGATGAATCCCACTTTCTCTTCTTCCTCCATATCCTGGTTGACTTCGTGGCATAACCTCAGCATCTCATGGTAGTACTGCCAAACATCTTTTTTCTTCTCCTGCTTTCTCGTCAATAGCTTCATATAGCCTTGTTCTCGCACTCTTTCTCTCCTGAAGTTCGCTTGGAGGTTTTGCATGGCTTCGTCAAAGTTTTCACATGCGTCCTCGATCGTATCGAAAAAATCAAGCGCTGCACCGCTGAGATAGCATGGTAACTGTATTAATTTCGTTTCATCGGTCCATCGATTTGCTCTAGCGGCACGATTGAATGATTTCAGAAAATCTTCCACCCTTTCGTCGGTTGTCCCCGAAAACGTTTTTGGACTTACCGAAAGGCATATTTCTCTCTTTGCCGGTGCTTGATTGGCTTCCATTACTCCAATTTCTGCTTCTCTCTGTTCCTCGATTTCCACTGCGACTTCTTTTACTTGTTCTTGCTCTTTCACTTGTGTTCTGGCTCGACTTCTCGTGAACATTAAACACGGTTCACACTTGATTCTAGTTTCAAATTTGCACTTTTTGCCGAAAATAACTGATAATTCACGTTTTTACGCGAGATGCTCGGCGCTTCTCCACCAATTTGTGACACTGCCTGGGGACTGGGGGCGTTAATTGATAGGAAGAGGTCCCTGCTATGTTTATTGAGTTGTTACAGTGTCACGATGTTAAATACAACTGAATATGCATTTCAATAATAATTCGTGGCTTGGATCAAGGCTTCCTTCGGCTCCCCGCATGCGGTGGGCGTCTTGCTGACTTGGCTTGTCTGCGTTGTGAAGTGAACGTGAGGTACTCTACAGGGTGTATATGCGACAATATCATCATTTGCACTCGATATGGCTCTACTGTGATCTCAATTACGATAAGAGTAAAGATGACACAGGATCAAACCACCGTTGTCGTTTCCGATAGTCTGTCCTTCACATTGAAGTCAGATATGACTTTGGTGATTGAAGGATGATGAGATCTCTTCCTACCTCAAACCCTTTGTTGAATCTTTTTCCGATGCTCGAGTAGATTGCTTCAGGTATCCTTTCACCACACTTTCCATTTATGTCTGTATCTTCTTCAGTTCTGGCTTCATTTTTAGACGTATCTGCCTCAACTATGGTCAAATATCACAATTTGCATTCGTTATGGCATTGCTGTGATTTTATTTACGATAAGTGTGAAGCTGAAATCGAATAATCGATCTAACTTAGTCGTTCTCGATTATCTGTCTTTTATATTTGAGTCAGATATGACTTGGGTGATTGAAAGATAATAAGATCTCTTTCTACCGCAATACCTTTGTTGGGTTCCTTTCCAAAGCTCGAGTAGAATGCTTCAGGGATCTTTTCACCACACTTTCCATTGGGGTCCTTCTCTAGTACGGTTCTGACTTCATCTGAAGACCTATCTGCCCGAACCATAAGCGCCGTTAGAAAAAATGTTAGGGGGAGTCGGCACATTACACAAAATGTAAGTGAGGAGCACATTTTTTCAAATCAAAGTATTGCATTTAATTGAAATGAAATTTTTTCTGAACAATACTTACGAGTGTATTCCAGAAGAAATTGCAAAATCGAGTCGATATTGTGTCTTACGCGGTGTATGGATTGAAAAATCAAAAATTCAGGGGGAAGCGGCGCCCGCCTCCCCGATATGGCTCTGCTGTGATCTCAATAACGATAAGAGTAAGATGAAACAGAATCATCAAAATACTGTTGCCGTTTTCGATTGTCTGTATTCAATATATGGGTCTGATATGACTTTTGTCTTTGAAGGATAATCTGATATGGCTAGTAATATTGAAGGATAATAGGGTATCTTTCTACCACAATGCCTTTGTTCAGTTTTTTCCGAAGCCCGAGTAGAAGGCTTAAGGATTCCTTTCACAACACTTTCCATCGATGTTTGTCTCCATTTCGGTTCAGGTTCCATCTTGAGACTTATCTGCCTGAGCAGTCATCATATGTCATCACTTGCATTCGATATAGCTCTGCTGTGATCTTAATTACGATAAGAGTGGAGATGAAACAGAATAATCAATCTACCGTTGTCGTTTTCGATGGTCTGTATTTCATATTGTAGTCATTTATGACTTTGCTGATTTAGAGAAGATAAAATCACTTTCTACCACGATACCTTTGTTGAGTTCCATTCCGAAGCCCCTGGAGAAGGCTTCAGGTATGCTTTCACCAGATTTTTCGTTTGTGTCTCTGTATATTTCAGTTCTGGCTTCATCTTTAGACTCATCTGCCCCAACTACTGTCGAATATCACCCTTTGCATGAGTTATTGCGTTGCTGTGATCTCATTTACAATAAGAGTAATGATGAAACTGAATAGTCAATCTATCGTTGTCATTTTCGATAGTCTGTGTTTAATATTGAAGTCAGATATGACATCATTGATTGAAGGATAAGTAGATTTTTTTTTACCACAATAATTTTGTTGTGTTCCTATCCGAAGCTCGAGTAGATGGCTCAAGGTATCCTTTCACCACACATTCCATTTATATCCGTCTCTATTTCGATTCCGGCTCCATCTCAAGACCTATCTGCCTGAATTATCGTCATATATCATCACTTGCATCCGATATAGCTTTGCTGTGATCTCAATTACGATAAGGGTAAAGATGACAGAGAATAATCAATCGGCCGTTGTCGTTTTCGATAGTCTGTCTTGTATATTGAAGTCGAATATGACTTTGGTGATTGAAGGATAATAAGATCTCTATCCACCACAATACCTTTGTTGAGTTTTTTATCGAAGCCCGAGTAAATGGCTCCAGGAATCCATTCACAAGACTTTCCATTATTGTCTGTCTCTATTTCGGTTCCGGCTCCATCTCTGAACTATCATCATCATGATAGTTCGAGTAGCAGGCTTGAGGGATCTTTTTACAACACTCTTTACTTATATCCGTCTCTATTTTGGTTCTGGATTCATCTCAAGACCTATCTGCCTGAACTATGATCGTATATCACCACTTGCATTTGATATGGCTTAGCTGTGATCTTAATCACGATAAGAGTGAGCATGTTTTCCATATATGAGTCTGATATGACTTTGATGATCGAAAGATTATTAGGTCTCTTCCTACCACAATGCCTTCGACTAGTTCCTTACCGAAGCCCGAGAAGAAGGCTTTAGGAATCCTTCAACAACACTTTCCATTAATGTCTGTCTCTATTTCGGATTTTGCTCCATCTCGAGACCTATCTGCCTGAACTATCATCATATGTCATCACTTGCACTCGATATGGTATTGCTGTGATCTCAATTACGATAAGAGTTAAGATGAGATGAGTCTGGCTTTAATATGATCTGATATGACTGAACAACAATATAAGAACAATATCATCTCTTGCATTCGATATGTCCAACGTAATAATCGAAATAATTCAATGTAAGGAAGTCATGAGATTCTTGGGAGTAAGCAATGATCGTAAACTGAATTGGGAATCACACATCACTGAAATAAGTTCAAAATTGAGTAGTATTCTTTTTGTAATAAGAACTATCAGAGACACTGTTTCTTCAGAGGACTTGAGAACCCTCTACTTTGGATTGGCTGAGTCCATCTTGGGATATGGTTTGATATTTTGGGGTTCATCGCCATATTTTGACGTAGCATTCAAAGCCCAGAAGAAAATACTGAGATGCATCCATGGTACCCACCCATTGGAAAGCTGTAAGCCACTTTTCAAAAAGCTCTCAGCTTTAACTTATCCAAGCCTGTATATTTTTCATTTGATAATGTTCGTGAAAGACAATGGACAAGAGTTGTTTACTGCGATATTCACGAATACAATACTCGATATATAGGGAAGATATGCACCCTTTTCACGACTCAACTCTCCCAAGTATACTGGAGCTAAAAGCTTCAATAAAATAAAATCACTTAATGATGTCACCACAAACAGATCGTCTTAACCCGATCTATACGGGTTCTTGTGAAATAAAACTTTCTACCATATTAATGAATTCCCCAACTCGACACAATTGGCTCTCGATGATTGAAATGTTTTTTCAGCAAAATTTTTAAACATTTTTAACTATTGTCCATTATACTTCAGATGTGTTTTCACTGCACGTTTTTACATTCTTATATATCTTATCCCCTCCCGGATGAATTGACTAGCTGGTTATGTTTTATGCAATATGTAAGTTTCTTGCATTTCTGTGTTGAATTTGGCAATGAATAAAGACCACTACTATTATGGCTTTGCTGTGATCTCACTTACGATGAGAGTGGAGATGACACAGAATAATCAATTGTCCGTTGTCGTTTTCGATAGTCTATCCTTCATATTGAGGTCGGATTTGACTTTGATGATCGAAGGATAATGGGGTCCCTTTCTAACAAGATACCTCCGTTCAATTCCATTTCGAAGCCCGTGTAGAAGGCTTCAGGTATCCTTTCACCACACTTTCCAGTAATGTCTGTCTCCATTTCGTATTTGGTTCCATCTCATGACCTATTTGCCTGAACTATAGTCGTTTATCATCTCTTGCATTCGATATGGCTTTGCTGTAATCTCAATTACGATGAGAGTAAAGATAACACAGAATAATCAATGTAACGTTATCGTTTTCGATAGTCTCTCCTTTATATACGAGTCTGACATGACTTTGATGATCGAAAGATAATGAGGTCTCGTTCTACCTCAATACCTCCATTGAATTCCTTTCCGCCGCCCGTGTAGAAAGTTTCAGGTATCCTCTCACCACACTTTCCATTTATGTCTGTGTATATTTCAGTTCTTGCTTCATCTCTAGACGTATCTGCCTGAACGACAGTCGAATATCACCATTTGCATTCGTTATTGCGTTGCTGTGAACTCATTCACGATAAGATTTAAGAGGAAACAGAATAATCAATATAGTGTTGTCGTTTTCGATAGTCTGTCTTTTATATATAAGTCTGACATGACTTTGATGACCGAACGATAATGAGGTCTCTTCGTCTCTACCTTCGTTGAGCTCTATTCCGAAGCCCGTGAAGAAGGCTTCAGTTATCCTTTCAACACACATTGAATAAATGTCTGTCTCTATTTTGGATCTGACTGCATCTCAAGACCAATCTGCCTCTGAACTATCTTACTTTGTCGTTCTCAATTATTTGTCTGTGATATATGAGTCTAATATGTATTTGATGATTGAAGGATAATGAGGTCTCTCTCTACCACAATACCTCTGTTGAGTTCTTTTCTGAAGCCCGAAAAAAAGGCATTAGGAATTCTTTCACAACACTTTCCATTTACATCCGTCTTTATTTTGGTTCTGGCTTCATCTCAAGACCTATCTGCCTGAACTATCATCGTATGTCACCACTTGCATTCGATATAGTTTTACTGTGATCTCAATCTCCATAAGAGTGAAGATGAAACAGAATAATCAATCTACCGTTGTCATTTTCTATAGTCTGTCTTTTATATTGAAGTCAGATATGACTTTATTGAGAGAAGGATAATAAGATCTCTTTCTACCACAATATCTTTGTTGAGTTACCTTCCGGAGCTTGTGTAGAAGGCTTCAGAGAATCTTTCACCACACTTTCCATTCAAATCCGTCTCTATTTCGGTTCTGGCTCCATCTCGAAACATATCTGCCTGAACTATCGTCATATATCTTCATTTGGATTCGATATGGCATTGCTGTCATCTCAATTACGATAAGAGTGAAGATGAAATAGAATAATCAATTCTACTTTGTCGCTCTTGATTATCTGTCTTCCATGTATGAGTCTGATATGACTTCGATGATCGAAAGATAATCAGGTCTCTTTCTACCACAATGTCATTGTCGAGTTCCTTTCCGAAGCCCGAGAAAAAAGGCTTTAGGGATCCTTCAACAACATTTTTCATCAATTTCTGTCTCTATTTCGGATCATGCTCCATTTCGAGACCTATCTGCCTGAACTATCATCATATGTCATCACTTGCACTCGATATGGCATTGCTCTGATCTCAATTACGATAAGAGTTGAGATGAAACAGAATAATCCGTATACCATTGTCGTTTTTGATTGTCTGTCTTCAATATACGGGTCTGATATGCGTTTGATCATTGAAGGCTAATGAGGTCTCTCTTTACTCAATACCTTTTATGAATTCTTTTCCGAAGCTCGAGAAGAAGGCTTCAGGTATCCTTTCACCACACCTTCCATTCATGTCTGTCTTTATCTCGGATATAGCTCCATCTCATGACCTATCTGGCTGAACTATCGTTATATATCATCACACGCATTCGATATGGCTTTGCTGTGATCTCAATTACGATAAGAGTGTATATGGCAGAGAATAATCAATGGTCTGTCTTTTATATTCAAGTCAGATATGACTTGGGTGAATGAAGGATAATGAGACCTCTTTCTATCACAATACCTTCGTTGAGTTGCCTGAACTATCGTCATATATCATCACTTGCATTCGACATGGCTTTGCTGTGATCGATAGGAGAAGAGATTAAACAATCCACTGTGAATATATAGAACAAATTGTATTGTGTCTCTTTTCTCTTCGGTATGTTTTAAATTATATCGCGTCTTGTTTGTTTGTCATTGTCCACTAGTTTTAAGTATTTCTTGACAATTCCTATACAAATTATGTAATTTGTCATTTGAAGGAAATAAACTGAATTGAATTGAATTGAAAAAGATGAAACAGAATTATCATTATACCGTTGTTATTTTCGATGGTCCGACTTTTATATTGAAGTCAGACTTGACTTGGTTGATTGAAGGATGATAAGATCCCTTCCTTCCACAATACCTTTGTTGAGTTCCTTACTGAAGCTCGGGTAGATGGCTCTAGGGATCCTTTCACAGCACTTTCCTTTAATGTCTGTCTCTATTCCGGTTCTGGCTCCATCTCAAGACCTATCTGCCTGAACTATCATCGTATGTCATCACTTGCATTCGATATGGCTTTGCTGAGATCTCAATTACGATAAGAGTGAAGATGAAACAGAATAATCAATCTACCGATAGTAATCTTTCATATTGAAGTCAGATATGACTTTATTGATCGAAGATTAATAAGATCCTCTACTACAATACCTTCGTTGAGTTCCTTTCCGAAGCTCGAGAAGAAGACTTTAGGGGTTCTTTCACCACCCTTTCCGTTCAAATCCGTCTCTATTTTGGTTCTGGCTCCATCTCGAAACATATCTGCCTGAACAATCGTCATATATAATCATTTGCATTCGATATGGCTCTACTGTGATCTCAATTACGATAAGAGTAAAGATGACACAGGATCAAACCACCGTTGTCGCTTATGATATTTTGTCCTTCATATTGAAGTCAGATATGACTTTGGTGATTGAAGGATAATGAGATCTCTTCCTACCTCAAACCCTTTGTTGAATCCTTTATCGATGCTCGAGTAGATTGCTTCAGGTATCCTTTCACCACACTTTCCATTTATGTCTGTATCTTTGTCAGTTCTGGCTTCATCTTTTGACGGTTCTGCCTTAACTATGGTCAAGTATCACCATTTGCATTCGTTATGGCATTGCTGTGATCTCATTTACGATAAGTGTGGAGCTGAAATCAAATAATCGATCTAACTTAGTCGTTCTCGATTATCTGTCTTTTATATTTGAGTCAGATATGACTTCGGTGATTGAAAGATAATAAGATCTCTTTCTACCACAATACCTTTGTTGGGTTCCTTTCCGAAGCTCGAGTAGAATGCTTCAGGAATCCTCTCACCACACTTTCCATTGAGGCCCTTCTCTAAGACGATTTTGACTTCATCTGAAGACCTATCTGCCCGAACCATGGGCGCCGTTAGAAGAAATGTTAGGGGGAGGCGGCACATTACACAAAATGTTAGTAATGAGCACATTTCTTCAAATCAAAGAATTGCATTCAATTGATATGAGAATATTTTTGACCAATACTTACAAGTGTGTTTCAGAAGAAATTGCAAAATCGAATCGATCGAGTCTTACGCGGTGTATGGATTGGAAAATCTATAATCCAGGGGGAAGCGGCGCTTGCCTTCCCGATATAGCTCTGCTGTGATCTCAATAACGATAAGAGTAAGATGAAACAGAATAATCAATATACTGTTGCCGTTTTCGATTGTCTGTATTCAATATATGGGTCTAATATGACTTTTGTCTTAGAAGGATAATAGGGTCTCTATCCACCACAATAGCTCTGTTGAATTCCTTTCCGAAGCTCGAGTAGAAGGCTTCAGGTATCTTTACACCACACTATCCATTTAGGACTGTATCTACTTCAGTTCTGGTTTCATCTTCAGACCCATCTTCCTGTAATAGAATCGAATATTACCATTTGCATCCGTTATAGTATTGCTGTGATCTCATTTACGATAAGAGTAAAGATGAAATAGGATACCTAGTCTTACTTAGCGGTTCTCGATTATCTGTCATTTATATATGAGTCTGATAAGACTTCGATGATTGAAGGATGATCAGGTATCTTTCTACCACAATCCCCCTGTTGAGTTCCTTTCCGGAGCCCAAGTAAAAGACTTCAAGGAACTTTTCACTATACTTCCCATCTGTATCCATCTATTTCGGTTCTGGCTTCATCCGTTGTCACTTCCCATAGCCTGTCATGTATATATGAGTTTTATAATATTTTGATGATCGAAGGATGATAAGGTATCTCTCTACCACGATACCATTGTTGAATTCCTTTCCGAAGCCCGTGAAGAAGGCCTCAGGTATTCTTTCACCACACTTTCCCATTATGTCTGTGTATTTTTCAGTCAGGCTTCATCTTTAGACGTATCTGCATGAACTATAGTCAAATATCACCATTTGCATTCGTTACTGCGTTGCTGTGATCTCATTTACGATGAGAGTGAAGATGAAACAGAATAATCAATCCAACTTTGTCGTTCACGATTGTCTCTCTTTTATATATGAGTCTGATATGGCTTGTGAGATTGAAGGATAATAGGGTATCTTTCTACCGCAATGCCTTTGTTAAGTTTTTTTCCGGAGCCCGAGTAGAAGGCTTTAGGATTCCTTTCACAACACTTTCCATTGATATTTGTCTCCCTTTCGGTTCTGGTTCCATCTTAAGACCTATCTGCCCGAACAGTCATCATATGTCATCACTCGCATTCGATATAGCTTTACTGTGATCCTAATTACGATAAGAGTGGAGATGAAACAGAATAAACAATCTACCGTTGTCGTTTTCGATAGTCTGTATTTCATATTGGAGTCATTTATGACTTTGCTGATTTGAAGAAGATGAAATCACTTTCTACCACAATACCTTTGTTGTGTTCCATTCCGAAGCCCCTGTAGAAGGCTTCAGGTATGCTTTCACCAGATTATCCATTTGTGTCTCTGTATATTTCAGTTCTGGCTTCATCTTCAGACGCATCTGCCCCAACTACTGTTAAATATCACCATTTGCATTCCTTATTGCGTTGCTGTGATCTCATTTACAATAAGAGGAAAGATGAAACTGAATAGTCAATCTATCGTTGTCATTTTCGATAGTCTGTTTTCAATATTGAAGTCAGATATGACTTCATCGATTGAAGGATAATAAGATCTCTTTTTACCACAATACCTTTGTTGAGTTCCTTTCCGAAGCTCGAGTAGATGGCTCAGGGTATCCTTCCACCACACATTCCATTCATATCCGACTCTATTTCGGTTCTGGCCTCATCTCAAGACCTATCTGCCTGAACTATCGTCATATATCATCACTTGCATTCGATATGGCTTAACTGTGATCTCAATTACGATAAGGGTAAAGATGACACAGAATAATCAATCGGCCATTGTCGTTTTCGATAGTCTGTCCTGTATATTGAAGTCGAATATGACTTTGGTGATTGAAGGATAATAAGATCTCTACCTACCACAATACCTTTGTTGAGTTCTTTTTCGAAGCCCGAGTAGATAGCTCCAGGGATCCATTCACAACAGTTTCCATTATTGTCTGTCTCTATTTCGGTTCCGGCTCCATCTCTGAACTTTCATTATATGATAATATGATGTTCCTCTCTGCAGCTCGAGTAGCAGGCTTTAGAGATCCTTTCACAACACTTTCCACTTATATCCGTCTCTATTTTGGTTCTGGCTTCATCTCAAGACCTATCTGCCTGAACTATGATCGTATGTCACCACTTGCATTTGATATGGCTCTGCTGTCTTAATTACGATAAGAGTGAGGATGAAACGGAATAATCGATCTTCCGTTGTCATTTCCGATAGTCTGTCTTTTTTTTAAAGTCAGATATGACTTTATTGAGTGAAGGATAATGAGATCTCTTTCTACCACAATACCTATGTTGAGTTTCTGTCCGAAGCTTGAGTAGAAACTTCAGGGATTCTTTCACCACACTTTCCATTCAAATCATTCTCTATTCCGGTTCTGGCTTCATCTTGAAACATATCTGCCTGAACTGTCGTCATATATCTTCATTTGGATTCGATATGGCATTGCTGTCATCTCAATTACGATAAGAGTGAAGATGAGATAGAATAATCAATCCTACTTTTTCGCTCTTGATCATCTGTCTTTCATGTATGCGTCTGATATGACTTCGATGATCGAAAGATAATCAGGTCTCTTTCTACCACAATGTCATTGTCGAGTTCCTTTCCGAAGCCCGAAAAAAAGGGTTTAGGGATCCTTCAACAACATTTTTCATTAATTTCTGTCTCTATTTCGGATTATGCTCCACCTCGAGACCTATCTGCCTGAACTATCATCATATGTCATATGAGTCTGATATGAGTTTGATCATTGAAGGATAATAAGGTCTCTCTTTACCCAATACCTTTTTTGAATTCTTTTCCGAAGCTCGAGAAGAAGACTTCAGGTATCCTTTCACCACACTTTCCGTTGATGTCTGTCTTTATCTCGTATCTAGCTCCATCTTTATTCATTTATTTATTTATTTCAATTGGAATACAAACAGGACGTGCTCAAAGCAGTATTCCCTAAATATTCACAGTATCAAATAATACTAAAATAGATACAATATATGCTTGTGCTGAAGAAGTTAGCGGAAAGAGAATATAATTATGTGATAATTAATAGATATTTTCTTCAATGAAAAATCTTTTCAGAGCACCATTGAAGGAGTTCAACGAGTAAGAAAAAATATCGATATGTACTTAGTTACTCATGGAGTTGTATGTCTTTGTGCATCTGTGGAGAGGAGAATTCAGAAAATAGTTAGTGTGGGAAGCATCGGTGAATAACAAAGAATAAGCTCGGGTGTGACGTGTAGGTATATTGTAAGTCAAGGAGTGCAAGATTGAAACAGAGTCAATTTGATTATTGCATAGTTTATGCATGAATCTTAAATCGGCCATGTGACGTCTATTTTCTAGGGAAATGAGATTGAGCATTTGTTTAACCTCAGAAGAACTAATGACTGAGCCAGAATTTTTCTGTTTATAATATAATTTACAAATTTATTCTGAATACGTTCCAGCATGTTGATATAAATTAGGTAGTTATGGTCCCATATAACTGAAGCGAAACTGAGGATACTATTGATATAGGCCATATATAGAGTACGAATAGTGAGTATATTCTTGAATTCAAAACATGTCCGTTAAACGAAGCCTAACATTCTATTTGCTTCATTGGAGATGTGAATTATGTGTGTATCAAATAGCATTTTATTATCAAAAATGACACCCAAGTCTTTAATTTCAGAGACGGCATTGACTTTTTGGGCACATAGAATATCGATAATGTTTTAATTCCGAGTAAAAGTTATTTTGAAACACTTTTTGACATTAAGAAATAAGAAGTTCTTGACACAGTAACTTTCCAAACGTTCAATATCATGTTGGATAGGTGAGATATAATTTTCATTTTCAAAGGTATGGAAAATTTTGAGGTCATCCGCATACATAAAAAATCTGGAGGATTTGAAACATGAACTAATATCATTTATATAAATGTTGAACAATAAGGGTCCCAGATGGGAACATTGGGGAACACCTGAGGTAACGAGAACACTTCGAGATGAAAAATTACCAATTGTTACAGTCTGTGATCTACTGTTTATGTACGACTCGAACCATTTCAGGGGACTCTCATAGACACCGACCTCGGGAAGTTTTTTTTATGAGTACCTTGTGGTTTATTTTATCAAATGCCTTGCTGAAGTCGGTGTAAATGGAGTCAACCTGAATTCGTTTATCCAGATTACACAGAATATACTCAGTGTATTCAAACAAATTACTCTCTACGGATCTATTTTTCATGAAACCATGTTGGTTTGCGTTCAAGATATTTTTGACATCACAATATAGGTATTCACTGACTATAGATTCAAAGACTTCAGGCTATTATATAGATAATTTGGAAATTGGTCTAGAGTTACTCGCTTGGTGCTTGTCTCTAGATTTGTGGATGGGAATGATGAATGCATTTTTCCAGACAGATGGAAATACCCCTTCTCTAATCGACTTATTGAATATCAAAAATAATGGGTTCACAAGTTGGTCAGCACTTTCTCTTATGAACGCCGTGGTCAGACCATCTGGACCTGGAGCTTTAGTAGGTAAGTTGAGTTTTTCGAGAATAACCGATTTAGGAATGAAATAATTGGAAATGCTGAGGTTTTCCTCATTTTCACTAGTGATATTGTTGTTGTCTGGATAAACAATGTTATTTGCAATTGATATTGTATGATTGAAAGGAGCAGAAAAGAAGTCAGAAAATTCCTCACAGATCATTTTGCCATCAGTAATCAAATTGTTATCTTTTTTAGACAATTTATTGAATACGAGCTGTTTCTCTTAGATTTCACATACTGCCATAAATGTTTAGGGTTAGTCAGAATTTGTTCCTCACATGAAGCAATAAAGGTTTCATAATCCTTCGATATCAAAAATGTTGACCGTCCTCGTAATAATTTGAAGGTGAGGTAGTCTAAACTATTTTTATATAGTTTCCACAGTCGATGATATTTTTTCTTCTCATTAATCGCCCTAATGGTGCTCGTGCTATAACAGTTTGGAAATTTTCTGTATTCTAGAATTCTTAGGAACAAATCTTTCAATGATATCATCAATAATTCTGTACAATGTAACAACACTCAATTCAGAATTCAGCCCGTCAAAATGGGAGTCCCAGTCTGTTCCGGCGAGTTCGGCTTTGATAGAGTGATAGTTAGCTCTGTTAAAGTTGTGAATGAAGAATTTGTTCATTAATCTTGGTGAGGGGTGATCCCATGGTAGATTCAAGCTGAATTCTAAAGTGTTGTGAAATTTGTCCTCGTTAACCATTGGGTACTGACATATGCGTAAATTTTCAATTAAGTAGTTATCATCTAGAATGAGATACAAAGTATTACCACTGAAATTTTTGAAACAATTCAGTTGTCGAAGATTACTATAAGATAGAGTGTCAACTAAAAGACAAGAGTTCAAATCGGTAAATTTTGTTGGAACGCAAAATTTATTGAAAGTGTTGTATACCGAATAAATCTGGCATCGATGTAGATTTTCAGAAGTGTGTGAAAAACAAGCCAGTTGTTTTCCTATGGATTGACTGTTGTGTGAAGCAGTGTACGTCAAGCCAAGAAATGAAGAACAATATTTTTTTAGTTCAAGTAGTTTTCTTTGTGGTTTATTCAAATTATTATTCCACTAGGCGATTCCTCAAATATCGAAAACATAACAGTGGCGACGAGGTTTCATATCGAATCTATGCGCAAGTGGAGCTAGTTATTCAATAAGAACGTAGTGAAATATACTTGTTTTGGTGTCACATAAAAAGTGTTAAAATGTCGGAGTTAGTCGGACTTCTAGGAACCTTGAATGTTTTCGACCCGAAAATGTCTGATTTTACGGTTTTCAAGGAGAGACTGAAGCAGTTTTTTATTGCCAACAAAATATCCGACGAGGAACGTAAAAAAGCGATTCTTCTGAACACGTTATCGGAAAATTGTTATATACTTTTGCGAAATTTGTGCGTACCAGATTTGCCGGAACCTAAAAAGTATGATGAGTTACTTAAATTATTAACCGATCATTTTCCTCCGGTGAAGTCACACTTCGCGGAAAGTTTGAAATTCTACACAGCGAATCGGGAATTAAATGAAAGTGTTTCCGAGTGGGAGGCTAGAGTAAAATGTTTTGCCTCCAACTGCAACTTCAACGATGAATTAAGTGTATTGATGAGATACATTTTTGTTATTGGAATCAACGATGAGAGGCTTATGAATAAATTATTCGAAGAGGATGCTTCAAATTCTACAGTTACTCTCCAAACGGTGGTAAAAGCTGCTCTAACCAAAGAATCAGCTTTGAAAGAACACGGCGCCAGAAGTAGCTGTGGTATTGGCAAGCTGAATATCAAGACAGAATCGGATTTTCATTTTAATCGACATAGACCAAATTCCATGAAATTGCGGGGTAAAGCGGTCAACGCAGCGAAGTCGACATATAGTTGTGGGGGCGGCAGCAGTACGGGCACTGGTAAGGTTGATGGCAAAATTCTAGGACTAAGCCAGTTTTCGTACAGACGTTTACCCTACGGGATTACAAGCGCACCAAGTATATTCCAAAATATCATGGAACAAATGTTCATGATACCAGGAGTTGTCTGTTTTTTGGACGATATTTTGGTAACGGGTAAAAATGACATGGAACATAGGGTGCGCCTGGAGAAAGTTTTCCATAGGTTGAAAGAATGTGGGTTAAAAGTGAAAAAACAAAGGTGTTCATTTTTTCAGGAAGCAGTTAAATACCTTGGACATGTTATAGACAAACACGGTCTTCATACTTCGGGTGGAAGAGTAGAGGCAATTATAAATGTTCAAACCCCAAAATCGATAACAGAGTTGAAATCATTTCTCGGTATGGTGAATTTTTACTGTAAATTTTTACCAAATTGTTCGAAAGTCCTGCATCCTCTGTACACTTTACTAAAAAAAGATTCTGAATGGTTTTGGTCTCCGGAGTGTGCCAGAAATTTTGAAAATGCAAAACAGTTGTTACTGTTCACTGAAGTACTGGCTCATTTCGACCCAAAACAAAGAATCAAATTAGTTGTGGATGCGTCCCAATTCGCGTTGGGAGCTTCATTAAGTCATATTCTCGAAAATAATCCTGAAAAACCGATAGCCTTTGCATCAAGACTTCTAAATTCAGCTGAAATAAAGTATTCTCAAATAGAGGAAGAAGCTCTTGCGATAATATTTGGAGTCAAAAAGTTTTTTCAGTATTTGTATGGACCAAAGTTCCTTTTATATACCGATAATAAACCCCTTTTGACTATTTTTGGCGATAAAAAAGGGTTACCAGTGTTTGCAGCAAATCGTTTGCAACGCTGGGCTCATATATTATCAGCTTTCGATTACGAAATTCATTATGTAAAATCAAGTTTGAATACTGCCGATTCTTTAACGAGATTGCCTCCTAAGGTTTCAGAGTCAATAATCGATATTCCAAGTGAAATATCATATTTACTTTATGTGGAAGAATCAACATTACCGTTGGACTTCAAACACATAAGAAAGGAATCATCCACTGATCCCATTTTGAGTAAGATTATTTTTTATGTACGAAATGGTTGGCCCATTAAATGTCCCGCGAATGAATTCAAACCGTTTTTCATGCGCAAAAATGAAATAACTATTGAACAAGATTGCCTCATGTGGGGTTACAGATTGATTGTTCCAAAAAAAATCCATAATTCGATTTTAAATGAAATACATGACGCCCATATGGGTATTGTGAAAATGAAATTGTTGGCCCGTTCCTATGTGTGGTGGCCATCAATAAATAGCCAAATTGAACAAATGGCATTAGGCTGTAAAATTTGTTGCGTGCATTCGGGTCACCCTCCTCGGGCATCGCTAGCAGTGTGGGAATGGCCAATCACACCGTGGACTAGAATTCATGCTGATTTTTTTGGTCCATGTTACACCAATTTTTTTTAGTAATAGAGGATGCCACCTCTAAGTGGATTGAATGTTTCGAAATGGTAAACATTACTGCCTCGAATACCATTGAAATGTTTCGAGAACTTTTTGCTCGATTTGGGCTACCCTACGAACTTTGCACGGATAACGCAACAACGTTTACTGGGCAAGAATTTCAGAAATATTTATCATGCAGTGGTATAAAACAAGTGACAGGCGCACCATATCACCCTGCCACAAATGGGCAAGCGGAAAGTGCCGTCAAAATCATAAAAAATGCAATTTTGAAAGGTAAAAATGACAATTCCAATTTGGACTGTCACCTCATCATAAATCGATTTCTTTTCCAGTATAGAAATACCCCACATACCACCACAAATGAGACACCGTCTAAAATTTCATTTGGAAGGAAGTTGCGCACTAAATTTGATCTGTTGATGCCATCTACAAAAGATCTAGTGCAAACAAAGCAAAAGTATCAGAAAGATTATCATTTGAATAAAACAGATATATTCTTTGATCTGAACGATAAGGTGTGGGTGAGAGATTATCGTGCTAACTCTCAAAAATGGTGTACAGGCACTATATACAGGGTGTTAGGTAGAAGAACCTACTTGATACGAACTGATTGTGGAAAAATATGGAAAAGACATAAAGATCAGTTGAAACTAGATAGATCTACAGAGATTAAACCATCAGTTTCATATATTCCACGATCAGCACTTGATAAAAAGACTATATCTTGTTCGGATAGTGAAGTGGGGGAAATCAGTGCAAGTGAAGTGGACGGGGGAGGGGGAGGGGGAGAAATAGAACAAGTCGATAGTGTTTCTAGATTAAGACGTAGAAGTAAAATCAGGCAACCTGAAAGATTGGGTTACTGAATTGTAAATATTGTAATATTTGAAGATACTGTAATTTCGGGGTGATGGGATATTAATATTTGATTAAAGGGAGAGATGTTGTATACCGAATAAATCTGGCATCGATGTAGATTCTCAGAAGTGTGTAAAAAACAAGCCAGTTGTTTTCCTACGGATTGACTGTTGTCTGAAGCAGTGTACGTCGAGCCAAGAAATAAAGAACAATATTTTTTTAGTTCAAGTAGTTTTCTTTGTGGTTTATTCAAATTAATATTCCACTAGGCGATTCCTCAAATATCAAAAACATAACA
>JAVJAQ010002103.1:0-33863 GCA_032362365.1 Zygogramma bicolorata
AGCTGAGTTCGATTATTAAGCTCTGAGCGCTCACTTTGCTCGATGCCGTTCGTTTATTACAAATCGAGCTCTCCGAGCTTGTACATAGGTGTCCATTTATTCACTGAGCGAGCGAATCGAGCAAGCTCTCTCAGCTCGGCTGAGCTCAATCCACTCAAAATCGTTCGTTTATCCCAAAGCGAGGATATCGAGCGCGCAGAGCGATAACTTTGGTGTCCTTTTATTCACAGAGCGTGCATATTGAGCAGCTCATTTAGCGCGGAGCTTCGTTGAAGAGAAAATTGAGCGAAAAGATGTGACGTATGATGAAGAATAAATTTGACATTGAGCATTAAAGTGAGGTTATTTATTTTCGTTATGGAAAATTTTTTTTTTTTTCAAAATTATTGCAGTTGTAATTATATTTTTCACATGTGAAAGTCATACTGACGAACTATACCTGTTTAGTAAAGAATTTTGAAAACGAACCTCTCAAAATACCTACCTACCTATAGCCTCTATTTTAGCTAGTTTCAAAAATATTCTTGAAGTTTTGAAGAATTTATTGGTTGAACAATATAGATCTAGGTTTATTGTTATACACTGAGGTAGTATACCAATCAAAATCATCTAAGAAGTGAATGCAACCTAAATAGGCCTCAAGATCATAATAACGGCACATCTTGTTCCAGGAACCATGAACTAAGTATATGATGGAAGTTTAGACCTCAAGAGTGTTAGCTATGTATTGCTGTAAATGTTCTGAAAATGGGTAATCTCCTCGACAATCTCTATAAAGATTACTCGAGTCTCAAAGTTCACCTCGAAAGAAATTGTTGAAAATATCAGTATGGCTATTAATCCTTATGTTGCAGAATGAGGAATGTGATCTACCAAAATATCAATTTTTTAATTAATTATCCTATCAGATATCTTCAATTATCTGTAATTACACAGGAGTTGTTCAAGTTTTGAAAGCTCACAATAAAAAATCAAGCTATTAGATGATGAGCCATTTACATCATCAGCGCCATTAGCAAATTTGTAAGGGATTAATGAAAAACTATTATTTTGTAACGTAGACAAAAAAATGTAACCAAGTGCCCTTCTAACAAGACTTTCGAAATGAAAGTGAAAAATCTTCGAAATGAAAATTTGCCAGAAGGTATCATGACATATGCAATACACTCGATAACAAGGCTCTACAACTCCAGGGTTAGTCATGCCTTGAAATATATTTTATTTGTCTTCAAGGTAATGGAATAACCCTCATGATAGCATGAGAAATTCAATAACAGCAAAGTTCATTGGTACCATAACATACATAAATAAATGTAATGGAAGATTGAAATTTCTGACAGCATATAGATTTTTGAAGATTGTAATGGGGACGATTATAAAGAGCTTTCAGGAGAGTTCTTTGCCATGCACCCACATGTATTATTTTTGGAATAAATAAACTGTATTATCAATTTGAATTGTCTTAATTCTATTAGTACATGTACAGCATTTCTTTCCCCATTCTCAGAAAATGCCATATGTGGCTAGCATTCACACATTCTTATTGCATTGCTATTTTCTTATTTTTGTATCAAGAGATTTATTCTCGCTGAAATAATTTATGTAGTTCGTCATCTTGTGAGAACAATCACAAATATTACAATTGAATAAACATATTTTTTTATTCTATTAGTTCATGCACATGTCCCTATTTACTAACTTCATGGAGTATGATAATAACATTTTACCTAGTACAAAAAACAAAGGTCAACTTTCACATAAAAAATTTAGAACACCTCAATAATATCTTGAAGTGAACATTTCTTTCTGCCTTTATACAAGCTGTTCCACTCCAGCAACCATTGCATCCTAATAACGTTTTAAAAAACCTCACTTGCTTGTTATCATTCGAAACGCCTTTAGATCCTTTAAAACTTGTTCTTAGGTAAGGATATGTGCAATCCCTGTCGACTTCCATTCTAAACACTGAATGGTGATACATTAGTGTTGACAATTTTCAGTTTGTTTTTCCTTATCAAAACAACATATTCTCATGTTTTACCTTATCGATAGGCATTCATATTACATTTTTTAAAACACCAAGGATATAATATGTAGAGCGTGTTCAATTTTTTCTGTGTAGCATTGGGAAACTTGGACTCCTTTCAAACACTTCTATAGTTTTTCTTCTCATACCGCAGGAATGATGTTGATTACTTATACAAAATGGAATTTTTCCTAACTGGTTATAACATGAATAGCAACTATTCCAATTTCTCTAGCATCTGCCCAAGTAGGTACAACGGACTAGCAACAATGCAGCGTATCAATGTTGATATGCTCATCATATTGGAGAAAGGAATGCCAGGCCAAGTTTGTGAGAGTACCCATATATTGAATCAACTTCATCTCATACCTATAAACACATCATTGTAAAGAAAACATAAAAATTCAACCTATCTACCTACATTTTCCTTCAACACGATCTTCATATGACAAATCTGCATGGAGAATATGGATATTCAAAGGAAAATTCGTAAACGTTCAAGCACAAATTGCTCGAAAAAGATAAAACAAATGAAAAAATATCAGGTTATGTTACACGCTCCAAAAGCTCAAAACCCGTTCGTTTTTAGATCTTAAGCTCCATACGCTCAGTGATCAGCTGATCTCAGCTCAGTCTCTACCCGCTCTACTCGATCCATGAATAATCGAACTTAGCTAGTGTTGGGAAAGACGGCACAATTGAAGAAGAAATGTTCAATCAGAAGAAGAGAGAAAAAACTGTAAACGTTAGCTGTCATCTGTCGTTTCCGAGCCCGCTCAAATGAAAATCAACAAATCAACTGCAATTTGGAATAGATTGTCAATAAAAAAAACTTATTCAGCCATTCTACAAGTGAAAGATGAAATGAAAAAGTATATGGGTGGATCATTGGTATGGCGTTTAGAAGATAAAAAGCTTCTGAACTACAACTCTATATAGAGATCCCTAGGAAAACTCTTGATGTTTTTGTTACATTAAAAAAGTATGCAATTGTAATCTAAGGAAATGAGTCGTTTCAGAAAAAGTATTTAGGTTTGTTTTGAATGATTTCATTTTGTGATTTGTGATATCTCAGTTCCTTTTTGTGATAAAAAAAAAGTATTGTTATTTTCAATATATTAATATTTATATTTTTCATTTCCAGTCGAGAGTTTTTTCTATTTTCTACTTCCTTTTTTCATATGAAGTTCTCTTCGATTATGGCATTGCTCGTTGCTTCGGGAGCATCTCGTTCTACCCACATTTCGTAACACCCACAGTGCATAACACCCAAAGTGCGTAACACCCAAATGTCATAACACCCAAATTCCGTTATGCCCACACTCACCGAACATACCCGAATGATGCGCTGTTGCCAAATTCATCCTTCTTTTAGGTTAGGTTAGTTAGGTTGAGTTAGATTGGGTTAACAGGAAATTGCAGAATATCCGGTAAATTTTGCAACAGTGCATCATTCGGGTATGTTCGGAGAGTGTGAGCATAACGAAATTTGGGTGTTATGACATTTGGGTGTTACGCACTTTGGGTGTTATGCACTGTGGGTGTTACGAAATGTGGGTGTTACGCAGCGCACAGCGCACCCGTTGCTTCCTTTTGGTGCACTTTGTCAAGGTTGGACGACTTGCGATTCACAACGCATGCGCACTAGTCAACTATGTCACAAAACAAAGAACGGCACCTTTTCTTGCACCAGAGCACTTTTTGAGCTGAGAATTGGCACCTTTCAAATCTACTCATTCGCAACACTGATGGCGAGCAGCAGGAGCACTTAGCGCTCGGCACTTGGCTGCGAAAGTCCAAAGCGAGAACACTTGTGTCTTAGAATATTGGCGATAAATAACCAGAGATATTTGAAGGAATATTTTTTGATGAAGGATATAATAGCCCAGCAGATTGGAAGCTGATAAATACTAAATACGAAGAGTCGTATTTTTTCTCTTTTAGAGGATTCCAATGATAATTCCTGTAAATCAGAATACTTTGGAAATTGAGTTGGCATTCTAAGGGGAAAATTGCTAGACGACTTCAGCCAGCCTACAAGAATATAATACTTGATTTTGGGGGAACCAAAATCGTATGACATATGAATTCGTACAAAACATCGAGAGTTCCTGAATGAATCCAGGATCCACGAAGATACTGCAGTTAAATAAAGATTACTCTGTCCCATATCCGTATTCGCTACCGTGCGAAATTACCTCTCGTCGGAAGGTCGACGGCTTTCGCTTCTGGCTCCGGGCAGAACGGCGGATTCCGAAGGCACGAACGATTCACGTGTATTGTTCTACTACACTAGGAAAGTGCGGTTAAAAACGAGACTTCTACCAACGGCCGGTAGACACGGGGTTAGAAATATCGTCTCGAGTAGTATAATCGTAGTGCAGGGATCGTAGGGACCTCCATGAGTCCGGCATTAGCCATCGTGGAGACCTGGGATGGAAATTTCGGTCAGCTCCAAAGCTAGTTCCTAGTTTTCATTATATTCCGAACTTTGCATGATAGGAATTTATTTGGATAGAAAATCTGGCTTGTCATCCGACTTTTGTATAAAAAAAGAGGAAATTATAATAGAACAAATCTTTTCTACTCCCTGATATGCCCAGTCTCATAGCTGGTAACTACGGCGTCGGTCGAAGCGGGCGATTTTCAAATGATAAATCATAATATCCCGCATTCGGAACAATTCCACCGATGCCACACACCAATCTTAAACGAGAGTTGAAGTGATTGCCATACGTAGTCCTCAAGGTAGACGTTAACGAACGGAATATAATAGGGGTTATAAGCCAAAGCATATAGCTGTAAGCGCAATGTATGTTACGTAGACTAACTTCGAGCCAGAGACATTAGAAAACATAAAATTGTCTCAAAGATTCTGAATTGTTTTTTTCAAGAATGTTGCATAGAAGAATGGAATCCATTCTTAATGTGTTAGGTCACTATATTTACCTACCTACTTTGAAGGTACGAAACTTTGAAACTTTCTTATAATCTGGGGTTATGCTTTTTACCTACATTACGCTGTGTACTATAGCCGTTAATCAGTTCTGCCGTTTTTTGAGTAATTATTACTCACTTCATTTGTGATAATTTTCAACGCTGCGGAGTAATCGTGGAGTAATAGGACGTTTGTGAGGATATTGCGCGGATTCCGAGATCTTAGCGTATTGACTGTTGAACAAGAATGATATTTTTATTTGGAGAAAAGTCTGAGATCAGTGCCTTTATTTGAATAATCAGGATGTTTCTCTTTTCATTTTTTATTGAACAAAATATTGTTTTGTTATGAAGAAAAAACACATGTTATATGATTTTATTCCAATGAAAAAACTCGAGTTTTGCATCACTCAAGCGGTATATTGCTTTCTCTGTCTTATTCACATGAGGAAGATATCCCGCTGCCTAAAATTTGGTCATCTTTATGTCAACCGTTTTTGAACCAAAGCTCAATCAAGAACGACTTAGATGTCCTGTCCTCCAGATTGATTTTGCAGTATTACCATTGTGTGTTTTACCTTGCGGAAAGTACTGTACACACATCGCTATGGATTGTATAGTGATATGGCCTAGTAGAAAAATATAACTCCATGATGATTAACAATTCAGTTAATCCAATATTCTACTTAAATTATGTGAATTTTCCATACCTTTATACTAAGGTCTATTCAGGTGAATCTTGAACAACTTTCAATATTGAATATTGCAGTGGTTATTGAGAATAATCGACAACTGTTATAGAAGAATATTATGATGAGATTTCTGAAATATATCTTGTAGGTACTGGTTTTCCAATATGGTATAATATTTAATTCCCGAAAGTTTCTGAAAATATCGTCTATTAAAAATTTTTGAAGTGCCCCATGATTGCATTTGGTTCCACTCTTAAATATTTCTCAATAATTTAATAATAATCAAGAATCAATCAATAAGCCACCAGATAATAGACCTGATTGGAAATCTGCTCTGAACCTCACAATGTAATTGGGTTTCAGTATAGTTCCTGGGAATCGAAATCAAATATACCTATAAATATTCTACTATTCATTTTGAATTTATTTACTTTCAAGGTAATGAAAGTTGATTCCTACTAATGGAAACAGTAGGTACTCAAATCTAGATTATTCAAGAAACTGCATTATCACTTATTTTTCACTCGCTTTCCCTTCTGATGGTAGCTTAATGCTCCCATAAAAAAAGTCGGTGCAATCGGTTATGATTTCCTTGCCCAATATGTGCTTTATGGGTCAGCTGTCGAGGATAAGGATACTATACTCTCCTTACTTTTAGCTACCTCTGGGATACTTAATCTATCATCCGAGGCATCATTTCAGTTGTGCCTCCGATGCGATTCTGAGCGAGAAAAGTTATTGAGATGTCTATATACTGGTGTTTCTGATGTTGCGATATTGTTTCAGACAAACCTGTGGACAAGGCGTGGTAGTTCATCAGTGGCCATGAGGGAGCGCTGGTTATCAAAAATTTCTAGTTTCGTGATCACTCGATCCATGGAACACGCTGTTGCCAATTCTGATGTTTTTGTAAAAGGATAGAGAATTTATCGGGACTGGATATGTGAGGTTATTGAAAACACCAACACGCGCCAAATTTGTGTTTAACTTTATGCGTTATTTATTCCATGTAGTTTAAAAATAATTTCTCAGTTGGAATAAATTTGCATTGTGTTTCTACTGATCTGGACCAGAATTCGCAACGACATGGCCACTTGGAAACACAGGACTGTCATCTCCACTGCAAGAGTGCCGGTACCTAGCGGATTTTTTGCAGTACTACTACGCCTACATCATCAAATTTTTCATCAAGTTGGCCATATCGGTCGTCTGATTTGCTGACTGTACCGCGCCTATATCATTTTAGGGTTCATTTGTATTGCAACTACTAATTAATTTATCCCTTGATACGTTTCTGTCACTGGCTACTATTATTTTATATAGTAAACACTTAGTATATAGTTCTTTTGAGAGTTAAATGACAATTACGCCATACGCGGACATCAAGGAGGCAGGCGTTTGTCAAGAGGCTGTCAGACGAGAGACGCGACGAGGCGTCAAGCCGGAAGATTCCCAAGAAATCAACGAAAGTAATTAAATTACGAAGAATCCAGAGCTACTTGAATCCAAAGAAGAACCTAGTCTCAAAGAAGAATCCTCAACGACCGGCAAGGTATGGTCCAACCATTTTATTAATTTGTCGCCCGCAAATATTGAAATATTGGGCTTCACTTCAAATTTCAACTTCGTCGCAAACCGAAAATCAACGAAGCTCAACGAGCAGATCTTCGTCCTGGCTAACACTACGATTTCGTGCATGATTGTCGGTGATGAACTGAACTTTACGTCATATAAACTGAAAAGAGTTCTTAGTTTAGGATTTAGTTTAATGTTAGTACTTTGAGCTTGTTTTTCGTTCGATTTATATTATCCGAGTACCTGAAAATTAATTATATTATTCCATTCGAGTGAGTTGCAATATATTTCATCCACAAAAGAACCCGCGACCATTTTACGAGATAAAGAGGTCATTACATTTGGCGTCCCAACTATGGGGCTTTTGTGGTGTTGAATTATTTGCAATTGAGTGGGAATGATATTGATATTTGTATGTCCTAACTGTCATGTATCTGTATAACTTTCATTGAGCCAGAATATTGCTGTCAAAATGGCAGGACGTGGAAAGGGAAAAAGTAAGTTGAAAAAAAACGAATTTGAATCAGATGATGGTAGAGATGGAATGATGTTGGAATTAACAAAGTTAATGAAACAAATGAACATAAATCTAATGACAAATAACGAAATTTTGAAGGAAAATTTTGAGATTTTAGCGCAAAATAGTAGAAAGTTGAACGGTGGGATAGAGAAAATTCAATCAACCTTAACATTGTTGAGATCGGAATCGCCTAACGTTAACGCAAAAGAATTTGGTAGGGAGAATAAAAAGGAAGTTAGTAAGCAGAATAGTTCGGTGGCAGAGGCAAGAGCTAGTACCGGTTGCAATAGTAATTATTTGTTATTCTGGAAAGAGTTGGGTGGCAACACTATACAATTCAGACCAAGTGGGGGTTTGAATCCTGTTATGTTTATACAAAAACTGAGCTCCTTATTCGAGGAAGCTGAAGTACCAGAAAATGAAAAATTGATTTTGGCTCTAGGAAATCTTAGAGGCTCCGCTGCTGACTGGGGAGAAATTAAATCCAAAACATGTTCTGATTTCAACCATTTCAAACATTTGTTTTTAGAAAGATACTGGGATCCACAAACCCAGAGAGAAGCGTTTCGAAAATTCAAATTCGGCTTTTATGAAAGTGGATCACGCGCGGATTATTTTTTAAAGCAAGTTAAAGAGTCCAGTTACTTGGACAATTCACCTAGCGAAACAGAAATAATAGATATTTTGGCTCACCATTTTGAGTCTGATATTAGACGCGGAATAGTGTCTTCTGGATTTCAGACTATAGATGAAGTTGAGCATTATTTGCGAAGGGTTGATAATACCGAAATAGGCATGTCGAATCAAGCATCGGTTCCGAGTGGTAGAAACGTAAGTAGGCCGAATAGGTACGCAGAAGGAAATTCGAATGGAACTCGCTATAACTTTAATCAACAAAATCGACCTAATCCAGATAGGAGAATGGATAGGAATGATAACAATACAGAGAATAGGGGGGATAGGACTGTAGCAACTCTCTTCAATGAGAGTTATGAAAATTTGTTGGAAGAAAGTGATAACACGGACAGGGTGATTAATAGAATGCCGATTATCAAGGGACGAGTTGAGAACGTAACAGTTGAACTTTTAATTGATAGTGGTTCAGTGATGAGCTGTATTAGCCAGCAGTTTTTCGATAAACTCTTAGTCTCGAATTCAGATTTATTGCTTCTGCCTGTCAGTGGGGTAACGGTGTTTGGGGCACTGAAAAATAAGGGTCAAGCAGTAAAAAATCAAGTTTACCTGCATTTCGAGTTGAACGATGTTGTGTTTGACTACGTGTGTATTGTAGTTCCGACGTTGATGAAGGATGTTATATTGGGGTGCGATTGGATGAACCAATTTGCAGTCGTAGTTAATTTCGAGAGCCTTGAACTAATCGGGTTGTTTGAAAATGAGCGCAGAACTGTCAAATTCTTTGAAAATGAGTCAAAAACAGAGTCTGACATCTGTAAACTTTCCATAGAAATTGAAACTCATGGGGAAATTAGGGATAAACTAAAAAAAAGTTTTATTCAAAAGAAAAAATTCAGGAAATTGCATTTGAGTCGGAAATGTTCGATGATTCCGAAAGGACGCGATTGTTCGACTTGTTGTCATCATTTACTTCGGTTTTCTCTGATCAACCTGGTAATATGAAAGGTTACAAACATAAAATAATTCTGAGGGACGCGACTCCATTTTATTTGAAGGGTTATGCAATTCCTTATGCTTATAAGTCGGAAGCTAGAAGACAAATAGATGAAATGTTAGAGTGGGGGATTATTTCTAAAAGCCAGACAGAATATGTAAGCCCTCTTGTAGTAGTGCGTAAGAAGGATGCTTCGGTAAGGGTTTGTCTTGACGCACAACATTTGAATAAAAGAATGATAAAAGATCACGTAGTTCCACCCATCCCAAATGAATTTCAATTCCCATTTTCAACGAATCAGTGTTTATCGACTTTAGATTTGACAACGTCATACTGGCAAGTTTCAATTTTCGGTATATCACGTCGGAATCAAAATATTAAAAATATCGAATTTCCGGAAACTTCTGCACCAATGCGGGACTTCATTTACCTAGCAAGGGAAAAATTACTAACAAAGGCGGCAAAGCGACAATTGCGACATGAACGATCTAAGAATGAGTTAGTGGAGTTTGTTGTGGGAGATAAAGTGTTGGTTCGATCTCACTCTCAGTCAGTAGCAGAGGAAAGATTGATTAAAACATTTTTCTTATTATATAGAGGACCTTGTACTGTCCTAAAAGTGGTTAACCCAAATTCTTATCAGATTGAAGAAGATAGTACCGGTTTATCCCTTATTGGAGTTCAAAATATTGTCAATTTAAAGCCTTACCACCAGCCTATCGAACTTTCTGATCAGAATCGTCTTTTTGAGAATTGAATAATTTTCACAGGGAACTTAATTCAATTGGGGGGATATGTACCGCGCCTAGTTATATCATTTTAGGGTTCATTTGTATTGCAACTACTAATTAATTTATCCCTTGATACGTTTCTGTCACTGGCTACTATTATTTTATATAGTAAACACTTAGTATATAGTTCTTTTGAGAGTTAAATGACAATTACGCCATACGCGGACATCAAGGAGGCAGGCGTTTGTCAAGAGGCTGTCAGACGAGAGACGCGACGAGGCGTCAAGCCGGAAGATTCCCAAGAAATCAACGAAAGTAATTAAATTACGAAGAATCCAGAGCTACTTGAATCCAAAGAAGAACCTAGTTTCAAAGAAGAATCCTCAACGACCGGCAAGGTATGGTCCAACCATTTGATTCATTTGTCGCCCGCAAATATTGAAATATTGGGCTTCACTTCAAATTTCAACTTCGTCGCAAACCGAAAATCAACGAAGCTCAACGAGCAGATCTTCGTCCTGGCTAACACTACGATTTCGTGCATGATTGTCGGTGATGAACTGAACTTTACGTCATATAAACTGAAAAGAGTTCTTAGTTTAGGATTTAGTTTAATGTTAGTACTTTGAGCTTGTTTTTCGTTCGATTTATATTATCCGAGTACCTGAAAATTAATTATATTATTCCATTCGAGTGAGTTGCAATATATTTCATCCACAAAAGAACCCGCGACCATTTTACGAGATAAAGCGAGAGGTCATTACATGACAACCTCTTATATGGAGTAAACACACCAGTGTATAGCCACCTTAGTTATCATCCTTTGTTGTGTTTGTCCCATTTAACACCTAACCTCAGCAAACGTCAAGAGTCGAACTGTCAATACCCAGGAGTACCTACGAGAACGACACACATGACCCCGTACCCACCATTATGGCCATATGGACCGTACAACCTAGCAATACTGGAATACTGTAAAGAATATGAAGGATAGGATACCAAAAAGTGCAGGAAGCCAGAGTGGAACTGAAAGACGTAAGGACTCCGAGTACGAAGGACATCACTTCCATCTCGAAGTATCTGGACACAGATCGATCCTGAGTTAATGGCCTTAGCTACCAAGCTCAATAAACAAAAAAGAAGAAGGATGACAAATGACAATATTGACAACACTGTCAACATTACGCAATCCTTATCAAGTGACGTGATCATTAATTAACGGCAGGGGGCAACCTGTATCCAAATAACAAATCAAATGATAAATTATGCTATTCCGCATGCTGTTAAAAATAGAGAAGTTTTATATATGAAATAGGATGGATTTAGCGAATTATTTAACACACATTTCGGATTTTTTGAGTCTAATCACCATTTCGATATGTTTCATTTTGAAAGTTCCCCAAATTCTTACCATCTTGAAGGTGAAGAATGCCAGGGGAATAAATTTTATTGCCTTGTTAATGGAGCTTTCCAGGTGAAAAAACATTTGAATGCAATCTGAATTGAAAGAGCCCTTACCATGTTCCCCATAAAATGTCTATATCTTGGTATAAATACAAAATGGATTGTTTTTAAAGTGGGACCTGTGGTGCCACAATTTTGAATTATCTGACTTGATACTGTTTGAAAGTCATTATTTTGTGATGGATGGATTTTTTCGTACTTTTTGTTTGGTTCTCAACCTACCACAATCTGAAAAAATAGAATTTTTCTACACTACAGATTCCAATTTTAAATCTCACTTTTTCAGATTGTGATAGGGTTGAGAGCCCAAAAAAATACAATGACTTGTCTACAGACTACAATGTGAAAAATCTACTATGCTGACTCACAAATCATGTTTCAGTTATACAATCATGATGTCCTACAATTATAGAAGTGGCTACGCCATTTTGAGTTACCTTGAGTATCCCATCATACTGGTTCAAGAACTGATCCTGATACTGTGTGTGCTGCATTACAAGGCGTTGTTGGGTTACTATGCCCTTTTTGGAGCAAGCATATATTTCTCAATTGCCTTTGCATTCCTCACAGGAATAGCCCCTCTAGGACTCCTTGCTTTTCTCGTGGTATGTTCTACAGTACCTACAGATTTATCCCAAAGAAATTCTTACCATGAATGTTTTTTAGCCACTCTGCACACCTATTGGAGCATCATCAAAAGTTGTACAGCTAGCAGAAATATTAAGGACAAAAAATTCCGAATCTGTCAGCATATTGACTTGGTTCATATCAGCATTCACAAATTTCAGTAAGTGTACTGGTTACTATTGAATTCGATTTTTGATATCCCATTCTATAGTGGCACCAATACATAGTGATCTTACACAATGAATTCCTGTTTTTCATTCAGAATGTTGATTGGTCTCAAATCATTTAATTGAAATTATTTCTTGCAGCTAGGGTGTTCACAATATGTGTGGAATCAATGGACTTAACCTTGCTACTGAACTTCACCATCAACACATTCTTGAGTAGTTCTGTTATGGTAGCTGCCTACATTTATAAACATCCAAAGAAGGAATGAATAATTCACAGCTTAAATGATGACCATTGAGAGATTATTTTAAGAATTTTTTGTTTTTTATATGGAAAATAGAAACGTGTGCCAATAATTAAACAAAGTATGCTGGTGATAGCAAACATACATTTTGAAGATCAACTGGTTGTAAGAACTCATGACAATATGGTTTCCTTTGACAAGCTTTTTTTCTTGTACTACTAGACTATTTTTTTGTATATTATGCTAATATTCACAATTCGTTATAAGTACTTTGATGTTGTATTATTTTTAGAATGGTTACTAGTATAATTATTATTGTTGTATTTTGATAAATTTCTTTTACTACAGCTGTTGAGATGATATTGATTTTTTTCCCATCAATTTTCCTCTTACTGAAAAAAGTTATATTCAGAACAATGAAGTTTTGTAAATGAACACGTTAGTCTGGACAAGAATTGACAACAAATACTACATTAAATGCACGTCATGGTATTAGCAAAGGAAGTAGTGGAGACATGCGCTAAGCTTCGAACAAAGGGAGAAAAACCTCAATGATCAGAATTTTCAATCCCACCTTAAATTATTTTCAGCTGGGTCAAAATACTCTCCAGTATCTCCAACCAAATTTTATTTTGTTCGGAACATTTCTGTCAGAATACCACTACTTCCTTGGCTAATAAAACGCCAAGCATTGGGTTACAAACCGACAGGAGAGATCAGCTGCAAGTCAGTTACAGAGTGCCTGCTGCTCATCATTTGACTTGCCCTATACTGATGGAGTCATCACACAACGGTTCGCAGATTATCTTTATGGCGATTTATGCTGTTTGATAAAGAATAAAGAAGCACTTACAAAGTGAATTATCCTTGAAGGTCTTTTAGTAGATGTTTGCCCGATGAGATATTTCCTTCCAGAAACTATTTGCATGAGTCTGTTGTTCAATTTTGAACCATTTTTCACAATCCCCAATCAGAAGTGGTTAAGTAAGGTTTTGAAAAACTCCGAAAAAACTTCGTAGTAGTATTTTATTGACAAACTACCTACTCCCAACAACTTCAATATTTCATTATCGCGTTGATGGGAAAAGAACGTCTCATACCCATGCAGTTTTCTCGGTCGATAAACAACGAATTGCTCTTGTTGTGCAGATCCGACTCCAACTCTGACCTCGTCTTCAGTAACTGCTGGTGCTGGGCCTCGGCCTCTTGTAGTTTCCTGTGCAACGTCTCGATATTGTCTTGGAGATCTTTGACCTCGTGTACCAACCTGAAAACATTAACGAAATCATCCATCTTCAGAGGACGAAGCCATGCAAATGTTTATACACTGCTAATCATATCTTTTCTAAGTCCTTACAAGGTTAACTTGATATATTAGACTTGAGGTCTAATATAAATACTTATTTCGATGTAAAGCTCATCCAACAAAGTATGACGGAATAAAAGTGAAATCGCCTGAAGATACCGTGACAAAAGATGACGGTAAAGGTATTTTCGGATTAACCGATTGCTTGCTGTGACTGGCTCATAACTTCTAGATTCAAATAAAAGGGTATCCTGGTTTAAAATAGTCCAATGCCTTAATCACGAAATTTCGAGTTGACCCGCGAGTGATTTCACCAAGGTCTGAAAAACATTCACCCCTCTGAGAATGAGGAAATGATATTTTTCACGTTTAACTTTTTTTTAATCTATAGCCGAAAAATATTCAAAAAATCACGTATATAGAATACACTTATGGAAACCAAAAAAAAAAAATTGAAAATTTTAAATTCGAAAAAAATGGTAGAAAACCCAGGTGTCCCGGGTGATATTAATTCATCATTTTAATGAGGCTGATATGCACTATAACAATAAGTATTGTCCATTTCCTTATTAGTGATGACACTTGACAAAAAGGCATTTTTCTTGAATTTATTATAAAAAATTGAAAAATGAAATAGTCTTCGAAATGAAATTTTCAGACCATTTAGAGGCCACTTTTTGAAACATCGGAAAAACAGGTTTTTATCTGGGAAAAATGGTAAGAAACTCTGGTGTCTCGGATGATATAGTTACGAAATGTCCTAGCGCCGGGCCTGCCGCTCATAAACGCAAAATAATATCAGGGGTCGAAGAGCGAAAGTCATTTTTCCTGGAACTCTCGTCACGCGTGGAATATTCGATACCGAGACATATGAACCGAGATTTGACTCGAAGATTCTCCATAGGCGTACGAAGTTATATGAGGAGACACTTCATCGTGGAAGGGAATTATTCAGCAGAGTTTATTCAGAGCAGAGTGACTCGCGGATAGTTATTCAGAAGGTTAGCAAAGTTTCTAGCTTTGTGGAGAGGCGGAGAAATTTTATCGGAGAAAGCTTTGGTATTGCTAAGTGCAGAAGTCGAAGTAGAGAATTTCTATTACAGAGAGTTTATCAGAGTGTTTCAATACAGAGCGTTGGATAGTTAGCTAAACAGGTTGAGTGATTGTATTGTGATGAAGAATTGTATTAAAAATAGTGAAGTGTTGTTTGGAGTGTCAATCAACGAACCCAAAGAAAGATCGTAACAATAATATCATATTCCATCATTTCGATAAGGCTGATATTCATTATCATAATGAATAACGTTTTTTTCAGCCTCAGTAGTGGAATTTTGACACGAGAAGGCATTTTTTAGTAAAAAGGTGATTCCTTTTATAGAATGCCCAAAATTTTAAGTAATATTATTTTATCCTTCTTTATATGAAAACACTTGGACTTAATTCGTGTTTTGAGGTCTAATAAAAAAAGTTGAAGAGTGTATTCGATTTTTATATATTTCACGAGATTTGAATGAAATATTTTTTATTTTCATATCTTTCATAAGTTCTTATATTGTTTCATCGATTCATTGGAAGAAAATAAGACTACAAATCACGTTCTGAATACTTTCCTTTTTCCACAAAACTAATATCATGTTCCTAAACATGTATATTATATATTTTTTGATTTCATAGCTAAGGGTGGGCGAGTTCTAATATAATTCACATCGTCGAAATCATGAATGAAAACTGCAGGTAACTATTTTCAATATTCCAAGCTCTCCTCGAACTAATAAGCAGATATTGAACTTGTTGAGAAAATTCTCTGAACAGAATAAACATATATGGACATGACATGCACGTAAACAGTTTAGTTGATTATATTTGAAGCCGTTACAGTGAAACACTTCCGAGATATATAATTTCAATGTAGTGGAGAATCTTATATAAGAGGGGATACATTATTCAGTAATGAAAAGAAAGGACGACAATCAGAACGGGAAAATGAAAAGAAAGAACGAGAAGAAGGACTCCAGAAAATTCTCGAAAATCAAAAGAAAGAACGGGAAGAAGCATTCCAGAAAATTCTTGAAGAACAGAGGAAAGAACGAGAAGACCTCCGTAAAATTCTAGAACAACAAAAGAATAATGAATTAGAACGAATAGAAAACAACGGAAAGCTGACTTTCAGAAGGTTCACATCAAGACAATTATTCCTTTGAATGTGCGTGTTTGTGTTACGGAAAAACGAAATACAAATGAAAGAACTGAAGGAAGGACTAAAAGGAGAACTGAAGAAAGACAGCAAGAAAATCTACGATGAATTCAATAAGAAAGTGGATATAGTGTGAGAAATGAGATGAGAAATGAAATGAGGGGTCCAGAAAAACAAATAGCACTTATCAAGAACCACGATCGCAGAGACAGAGGGTTGCCACATCAACAATTTCCATAAAACCACCGACTTTTGACGGACAGTCGTCTTGGGCTATGTATCGTTGACAGTTTGAAGCTGCGGCAGAGACTAATGGATTGGGCGGAAAAGAAAAAGCTACGGCACTCACAGTAGCTTTGAGAGGGCCAGCTTTGGGTATATTGCAAACGATACCCATACAACAGCAGAAGCAATATGAAGATCTGATTTCTGCACTAGAGTTGAGGTATGGCGATCAACACCGAGAACAGCTGTACCGGGCCCACATGAAGACTCGCACACAGAAACCAGGTGAGACTGCAACAATTTGAGGCAGTTGATCGACGCCTAATCCAGCTGGCGTATCCAGAAGCGCCCGGAGATTTCAAGGAGCAACTAGCAGTGCAGATATTTATAAACGGGCAGAGAAAACCAGAAATACAAAGAACTTTACGAGTCACGAGTTTCAAGAGGAGTAGCGATGCTCAGGTTCGCTCTTTGGAAGTGGAGGCGGCCTTCAACACGTCGAGGCCGAAAGTGCGTGCAGTTTCAATAGAAGAACCGGAACAACGACTTGGCAGAGGGAATAGTTCAGTAGAGAAAGGTTCTGGAAGAAATCAAATCAATGATAAATGGAATTAGCATCCAGAAGAAGAGGACATGCTATAGATGTGGAAAACCCAGACATCTTATCAAAGACTGTAGGGCGCGAGAATGACATCAAGATCCAGCTCACCCGCAAGGGCTCCATCTCGTACGCAATCACCTGTGAGGACAAGGTCATCCAGCGAGTCCTCAAATTGGCGGCAGGAAAACGAGAATTAGCCAGCATATCGGGGCGCATGCTAGCAATAACAGAGCCCCCAGGGTCATCCATGTTAACAGGCTGAAAAGAACATCTGAGAGCCTTACAATTCCAGAAAAATTGAATAAAATGGACGTTATAGGCACTTTAGACACCAGCGCTGCAGTTTCCTTGGTACGCAGCGACATTCGTCGGTTTGGAAGCATGAAGCCTATTTTTTCCAACGTCGTGCTTCCAACAGTCACTGGTGAAAACGCACCTATTCGAGGAGAGGCTGAAATTATATTGATTCTTGGGCGACTTACCATCATAGATAAAGTTTACGTCGCCGATATAGGAGATGGATTTATACTCGGAATGGACTTGATCAGTGACTATGGATTTTCATTCAACAATGAGGAGAAGATTATGAGGTTCGGAGAAGAAGAATTTGTCCTTACAACTCCAGCAAAAAGGGCGATACCTGCGAAACTGCGATTATTGAAAACCGCGAGAATTCCTGGATTTTCAGAGAAAGTAATTTGTTTTGTTCTACGATGATACTAAGGATTTTGAGGTAATCTGATGGTGGCTTCATTGTCAATTTGGATCTCAGGAATAGATTTCAGTTCAGTAATCTCCAAATAGCCAAATCACTTCACGTGCTGCTTCGCTGGCTGCTTCCGTTATTGAAATGGCAACTGAATTCTGTTTCTGACTTATCCAAGTCACTGCATCTCCTGCATACAAACAAACAATGCTGAAGTAGATTTTCCAGAAAAATCTCCTCCATGATCTGAATCAGTGTAACCCTCTAAGATATAAGGTCTATGATTTTCTTCGTATTTGATTCCGTAGTCTGGATGAATTCCTTTAATATATCGGAAAATACGTTTCACTCGTATAAAGTCCTCTTTTGTGGGATTTTCCAGATTTCGTGAAACAACTCCAACGGCATATGCTATATCTGGTCTAGTCGCAATCATCAGATACATCAGCGATCCTACAGACTGTCTATATGAAGAATGATGTTAGGAATCCTCATAATTTTCAGCTTTCCCTGACTGAAAACCTTCTTTAACCATCGGAGTGGGCACTGAACGACAATTTTCCATACCAAAACGATGCAAAACTTTCATAGTGTATGCTTTCTGATGAATTTTTATTGAGCCATTGTCATATCGTTCAATTTCAATGCCCAAGAAAAAGTTTGCAGGTTTCACTGTGAATTTAAATTCACTTCTCAGCATTTCAATAAGTTCCATAGCTTCTTGTGGATCTGTGGCAGCAATGAATCCATCTTCCAAATAAAGAGCAATCAGAATTTCAGTTGAATGACTGATTTTTATGAAAAGGCACGGATCGGCTTGACTTTTCTGAAAACAAAGTGTTTCTAGGTAACCGCCAAATCGTTTGTTCCAGCAACGGGGGCCCTGCTTGAGACCATAAAAGACTCTTATGCAGTAAACACTTTCTGTTGGTACCATCCTGATATCCTTCTGGTTATTGCATGAAAATCGTTTCTTCTCCGTGAAGAAATGCAGTAGACACGTCAAATTGGCTGAGTGTCAATTTTCACATGCTGCTATTCTCAGGAGTACTCGTATGGTTCCCGCTCTTGCTACTGGGCTGAATGTATGATTATAGTCGATTCCTTTTCTTTGCAGAAACCCTTTGATCACAAGTCGAGCTTTATATTTTTCAATAGAGCCGTCTGGATTCGTTTTGACTTTGAATACCCATTTACACGGTAAGGCTCTCATTCCACCGGGAAGATTTCTGAGGGACCACGTGCAATTTTCTTTCAGGAATTGTATTTCACTCTCCATTGCTTTTCTCCATTCTTTTTTTTCTCTCGAATTCATCGCTACTGAGTAGGTAGAAGGTTCAGGGACCTGAATCACTTGCGTTATTGCTGACATGACAAAGTCGTTAAAATTTTGTGGACGTTTTTTTTTTACCTGTCTTTTAACTGTCTATCGTTATTTTCACGATCATTTTCATCACTTGTCACTACTGTTTCGTATTCCTCTTCTGATGAAATGGATTCTTATTGTCTTTCATCACGCAGCTTTCTATTTGTGTTTCCATCCCAGTATTTTTGTTTTCCGTGCTTTGAAAATGAATTTGTCTAGAAAGTTTCGTTTTTTTTTAAAAATCACATCTCGGGATCGAATCAATTTATTGTTTTCTTTGCTCCAAATTCTATACCCATCGTAACCATCATATCCGAACTAAAATTCCTTTAACGGTCTTTATATTCATTTTCTTACGGTTTTGCTTTGGAATATGAGCATAACACGTACTGCCGATAATACGAAGGTATTTTATACTTGATTCTTTCCAGTCCATACTTCTAAGGGCGATTTTTCTGGTACACTTGAAGATCCACTCAAATTCAAAATATACTTGGCAGCATTTATCATTTCCGCCCAAAGGCCTTGAGGAATTTCGGCATGGGAGTGCATTAAAGATAGAGCAGTTTCAACTAATGTTCTGTTCTCCCTCTCGAAACAGCCATTCTGCTCAGGTGTGTGAGGCATTGTGAATCGCTGCTTTATTCCATGCTCAGACAGAATTTCTTTAACATGGTGGTTGTCAAATTCTCCACCATTGTCGCAGAGCAGCTCCTCAATAGTGTTTCTCAGTTTTCACCTCTCGAAGCATCTGTTCTAACTTTGCAGGTTCTTCTGACTTTTCTTTCATGAAGAAAACCTCTCGAAATCGTGAATAGTCATCTTTGAACAGAACATAGTAGCGGTAGCCTGACAATGAAGACATGAAAGGCCCACAAACATCAGCGTGTATAATCTCTCCTGGTTCTGTTGCACGCTCTCTTGTTCCGAATTTTCTACGATGAGTTTTTCCATAGATGCAACCTTCACATATCTCGTTGTCTACATTCACCTTCAAACCAAGTTCACGTTCCAGGAGTGCTCTAACATGTCTCATGTTCTGATGACCTAACCTCTCATGGAATAACTGATATTGTGATCCACTTGAAACCATGTTTGTTTCGAATTGTTTCGGCTTATGGTTGACTGTTAGCTTATAAAGTCTACAGTTTTGCCTTCGAAAGCCTTCTGGTATAGATGTGTTACCTATTTTGAAGTTGTATTTATTCACTGTTGACATGAAGTGACTGTCGTGGTGTTTATCTTGAGCAGCCAATACTGAAAAAGGATTTTTCTTGATTTGAGGAACATACCAAACATCACTCAGACTGATTGTACTTTTCTTCTGGTCAACCTCAGCTCCTAGAATCACAGAGCCTTTACCCAAAGCTTCCATTAGCTGCTACTACATTGTGGGGGGTGATGAAATCTTCAAAGGTTTCGAAAATATCCAGACGGTGAGTGATGTGATTTGTAGCACCATTATCGATAAACCAACCATCTTGATCTAATTCATTTGCATACAAACATTGATTAATCGAAATGAGTACAATGTTTGCCTTAAGTTTTTTTACATTTGGGTTAGTTGGTTTTGATGGCCTGCCATCAGCATGCCATCTGGCACAGTTTTTCACTCTGTGACCTTTTTCGTGGCAATAATTGCATATCCATTCTGCATTTGGCTTCTTGAACTTTCTGAACTTCAGTTTTGAAGCTTTTGCTATCAGAACTTCTTGACTGACTTCGTGTTTAGTTTTATCCTGTTGCATAAGCGCTCTTTCATAGGCGCACAATTGATTGGTGAGGTTATCTACTGTACGGTCAGTTTCTGCCATCAACATCCAGCTAGATCTGAACGAGAAAAAGTTGTCTGGTAGTGTTTCAAGAATTTTACATATAAGTAACAATTCGGGTAACTCAGTCGCATCTTCTTTCTTGATTTATAACTTCAACTCATTCCAGAGATTTTTCAATTTGGACATATGTGTAGCAACATCATCACTAGTTTCCTTTTTATAACTGAATAATTGCAGACTAAGTTCCGTAAGCTTTGTCTTCAGATACCCCGTCAAAAAGTCTGTGTAGTTCTTGCCATGTATTCTCTTGCCGATGTGAATCTCATGATTTTCTTCAGAGTATCTTCTGTCATGTTAGTCGTCAGTATAATCATGGCACTGCTTTCTATTTTCTTCAAATCATAGAGCTCTTTGTTATATTTTGCAATATCCCTATCACTGGACCCTTCCTCCAGAGCTTCAGGTTCTACGAGGGTTCCTTCAATAACTTCCATAGCTCCGACGATACCTCTTAGTAGCATGCAGATTTTGTACTTCCATGTTGACCAATTCGATTTGCCTTCTAACAGCCCGATCTGTACTTTTGTGAGTTCCATCTTTCAGCGACGAAGAATTCAACTAGGTGTGGCACGTAAAGTTTTACCAATATTCGGTTAGTTTCTGCACTCTGGGCCCATAAACTGTTGCAGTAGTAGCAGGAAAGACTGAATAACTCAGGAATGGTCAAACTTTAATCAGCAAGAATAATTAACATTGATTATTTTTTCACTTGTCAAAATGTGACGTTTTTGGTATTTCAACCAATAGTAGCGGGTTATTCTGGCCAATCATTCGGTATTATACTGATAAAACCGCCCGGTCCTTTTGATAAAACGTTGTTTACCTTTGAACTGTCAAAACTATAAGGTTCACCGCGTCGATTCTATTGAACTGGCTCATATTTATATAAATTATCATGAGTGAAGAGTTACTTTATTATTAATAGTCATTCACTTTTCACTTTTTCAGCATAATAATTACATAAACATCACATTTCAATGAACACTCAAACACGTAAATAGCTCATAACCCAAACTTTATGACAGATATAGCGAACGACCGATTCAAATATTCAATTAGTTTTTATTAAATACAATTCAATTTTTGTTGTATGAGAAGAAACCGTTGTATGAAGATTTTCATACAACGACATAACGATTGATTTTATAATTCTTCTGCCGCGATTATCATTTCATAAGAAATTTTCAATTATCAACCTTGTACAATGAGAGGTGTGACGCCATCTCTTGGTGTCGTCGGCAAGCATTATCATATGCACTGCGTAAGCATCATATCTCTCCTGGATCATAGAGGGCATCCATCGTTGTTCGACATCTCAAATTTGTAAAATTTTCACCTATTCCCCTTTCCTTATGTAAATGAAATACTAATCAATTGAATTGTTCTCCTTCTATTTGTTCAAAAAATAATCTATCCAAATACAACTCGTTCTTAAAATTTAATAAGATAAATTTTCATTTTCGAAACACTCAAACTTTTTTATTTTGAGGCGAAAGCATTCAAACAAACCTAATTAGATAAAATCACTCGTCCTACGGACTCGTGATTTTATCAATCAAATGAAAAAGTTTTTGTGGAAAATGAAAATTTATCGATTAAATTTGAAGGACTCGTGGTATAACCTTTGATAAATATATTATATGACATTGACATATCAATAATTTTTTTTTCAACAACTCCCTGTTTTCTTTTTCAAACAACATACTACATACTTGATTTCCAACTGAAAACATTGCAAATGCAAATATCTCAACAAAAGTGACATTTTTGATTCGACAACAACAGGAAGAACTAACTTGGTCAAACACAGAATCGATACTGGCCAAGCTCATCCGATTCGGCAACCACCAAGAAGAACTCCGTTCTCAACATTAGATCTGAAGAGCGGATACTGGCAAGTGGGCAAACATGAAGACGATAAGGAAAAGAGTGCATTCTCGACTGGGAGTGGACTTTACCAGTTAACTGTTATGCCGTTTGGATTGTACAATGCTCCAGCAACATTTGAGAGACTAATGGAGCTGGTCCTTCGTGGGCTCACTTGGAAAACTTGTCTTGTATACCTCGACGACGTTTTGGTCATGAAACAGGCCCCGAGGTGTTGGAATGAAAAATTCACTTCTTTCCTATTGAAATTCGGACTACAAGCATCGATTTCAGATAGTTGTGTTTTTACCAGAGAAGGGACATCAAAACTTTATTTGGCTCTTTATGTAGACGATGGATTGATAGCAGCCTCTGACGAAAGTGACATTGTCAAATTCCTGTCAGATATGAAAATGGAATTCAAAGTTAAAATGAGTGATGCTTCGTATTTTCTTGGATTAGAAATATCCAGACAAAGCAATGGTTCCATATTCCTCAATCAGAGAAATTACATTGAAAGAGTTATACGAAAATTCGGAATGGAAAATTCAAAACCTTCATCAGTGCCTGCAGGTGGAGCTTGTTTAGAAGAAAGTTCTGAACCAGTGGGAGAGAAGACTCCCTATCGAGAAGCAGTGGGAAGCCTCATATATCTGGTTGTGTCAACAAGGCCAGATATAGCTTTTGCAGTGAGCAGGGTGAGCCAGCATTTGGAAAATCCAACTCGGAAACATTGGACTGAAATAAAGAAAATAATCAGATATCTGAAAGGGACTATTTCTCATGGAATTTGGTTCAAATGTGATGAAAAACCTATTCTGGAAGTGTATAACGATGCAGATTTTGCGGGTGATTTGGAAACGAGACGATCCATGACAGGTTTCGTTTTCCTTTTTGGAGGAGCACCTATTTCTTGGGGTGCTCATCGACAGAATATAGTTGCTCTCTCGACAACGGAGTCTGAATATATTGCAGCTAGTGATACTGTGAAAGAATTGGTCTGGTTGGGAAGATTACTCGAAAACTTGTTGGGGGTGCTCGATACACCAGTTTTATACATGGACAACCAGAGTGCTCTGCGTTTGGTGAAAAATCCTGAGTTCCATAAGCGGACGAAGCACATTGACGTTCGCTATCATTTCATTCGAGAGAAATTTCAAAGTGGGCTCATGAAACTTGAATACATTGAAAGTGAAAACCAAATCGCTGATATTTTTACGAAGCCGCTGTCAAAAGAGAAGTTTGTTAGAAATCGCAGGATGTTGGGTGTTGAAGATATAAATAAAAATGATTAGTTTGAGTGGGAGAGTTGATGTAACAAATTTAAAAATTGCATTATTTCTCATAGAAATTAGAAATACCAAAAACCACTGTTTATCGTGAAGAAGGGAACCGTCGTATCGACCCTTAAGGTCAAATCAGCCACATAAAAAAATAAAAAGTCGTAAAAATAACTGCTTCGATAGTCTGAGAAAGATTAACAAAAATCAGTTTTATTACGCCCAAGTTTCTGAAATATGGTATAAACTCTGAACCCTATTAAAAATAACTACTTAAAATGTCAAATAAAGAAAGAAATTTATTCGACAAAGGTCAGGTGACGCTGACCTCATGTGGTACGCGAACACAGCATAAGAGATATATGGACAAACGGCCATCCAAGCGACATCTAGGTGTGAGTAGTAAACACTCCATTCTTTACGAAACTCAAGGAATAGAGGATTCTATCGACGATAATTGTCAACTTATCCGTCGAGCTGAAAGAGGGTACCATCTCGAAAGTACTCAGGGCGCAACAATTTTCACCCTATGAGATGCGTGGCCTGGAAGCTTACAAAAAATAAGTGAGTCAGGAGTCGGGTGCCAACTCAGTAGGAGTTAGGTTGACTCTCCTACTTAGTCCGGGAGAAGTCTGGAGTGGATTGAAATACGATTTATTTCAAGTCACTGTTGCGCGGTGTGAATTCGGAAGTTAAATCTATTCGGTTGAATTATTTGGAAGATTTGTTTTGTAGTTTCAGAAATTAAGAAAAGATTTAAAACAGTTTGGTCAAAATTATTCGTGTTTTTTTTGACATATTTGTTGCGAGAGAACATTTCGAGTTCCGAGTTGTTTCTGAAGTTGGAAGTGGCTGTCCTTATCCTCGGTTCTACAGGAGAGTTCCAGCTTTGATTACTGGGTGAGCGTATTTGTAAGATTCACCTCTTATACATGTTTTATGTACGAAATTTACAAGTGGCACATTAGATATTTTTGAAGTCATTGATAATCTACAAATCGGGTTCCCTTTTTCCCCTTTTTGTTTATAGTAGTGTTATATTTTATACAGGGAGGAATGATTAAGTGGGCCTCTTAATTTTCCTCAAATTTGATATATGTAAATTTTTCTTAGATTGCCTCAAGTAAATAAGCGGAGTTAACTGAATGAGTTTTTTTTTGAATTTGACAAGGAATACTAATCCATAAGTTCAAATAACTTCAGGGGAGGTTTTATGAATTGTTTCCTTCAGTAATTTATAAGCTGAAGATTCTGTATTATAATTCAATGATTGACATTATTTTTTATTTCACCTTGTAATCACAAAGCCCCCAGTTCTGTTTATTTTTCATTGCTAATTTTGTTTGTTTATTTAATTTTATTCCTGATAAAAATCTTGCGTACTTTATTCATTAATAAAGTTGGTTTGTAGAAGCTCTGCTAATATCATTTCATTCCCTCAAACATTTAAAAGACCATGCATTTAAGCCGTGGCCGAGTCCAGTCTCTGAGGACATAGTTGGTGACAACATAGCCGACCGCTCTCTGTGCAGGTAGAATAATAGAATTACCAGCAGCTGACCACGCTAACCATTACTTATTCTATATCCGTGTGATCAAAACGGATTCCAACTCAACATTTGATCTGGTGGCAGTACTTATCACGCTACCACATTTAATTAATAAGTAATCCTTTCGGCTGAACGATCCCATATACAGGGTAGGTTAATCTTCTAGTGGGGATATAATTATTATTATATAGGACTAGATGTTGAAGGGATCGCTTTAGACCGTAGCTTATTACAACTGGTGGCAGCGGTGGGATCTATTTTATTTGAGGGAGTGAAAAAAAAGGAGGTCCAGAAAGAAACATAATAATAATATTCTTCAATTTTTTTTTAATTTTTATTTTATTTGGGTTGATAGCCTACATCAGAAGTTAGTTAGAGTTATCAAAGTAGGGTTAATTCAGGGAAAGATAGGGAAGTTCAGGATAGGATAGGAAACCCTAGAAATAATCCGATTTGTGCCTATAAGTATATAATTTTTATCTGAAGTTTTGCAAGGTGTCCAGTTCGGTAATTATTCAGATTATTGAAATGACTACTCCAGGAAATGTACCAGGGGCTGCACCCGTAACTACACCTGTTAGAGTGGCCACCCACTATTCACTAGGGATGATCGCGGCAACCCTAGATGATTTTTCAGGAAAGGATGTTGTAAGGTATTTTGAGAAATTAGAATTGCGCGCCAGACTAGATAATTGGTCGGAGGAGGAAACCCTCCAGCTATTTAAATTTAAACTTGTGGGTGACGCCCATAATTATTTTAAATCGGATGAGCAGTTGGATACAATAAATTTCACTGATCTTAAGAGTAAATTCATAAAAAAGTTCACTCCTTTCAAATTACCAGGCGAAAATCAGTGGAATTTGAGTAAATGTTTTCAACGACATGACGAAGACGTATCTTCGTTTTGTACTAGGTTAAGAATTTTAGGTTCTAACTTACTCAAGGAAGATTTAGCAGGAGCTAACGCTGACGAGGAGGCTGGAATAAAAAGGAAAAACCGGGAACTTATTCTAAATCAATTTAAGGTTGGGTTACGAAAAGACCTTATGAAAGAAACTGGCGTTTTATTGTTGAGTGAGAAGGATTTGGATTTGGAGAAGGCTGAGGAGTTGGTTACATTACAGGAAACAACACTGATGATGATCCAAGGAAGATGTGCGAACTTGAGAATTTCGACAGTAGATAGGCAGAGCGAGTACCAGGCGACAGTAGATAGGCAGAGCGAGTGCCAGGCCTGTGGCGGACATTTTGAATACCGGTCTAGGATCAAAAGTGGGGGGAGAAATAAAAACGAATATGGAAGTTCCAGAGGTTATGCGAACAGAAATAACCCACCTCTTGGGAGAAATTGTTACTCGTGTGGAAAACCAGGTCATTTTTCCAGAGAATGTCGCAGAGTCCAACCAGATAACAGCAATGGATGTTATGTGTGCCACCAAGAAGACCATTGGGCAAGAAATTGTCCGAGAAATAATCAGAGTAGGGGTCGGTCAGATTTTCGTAGGCATGATAGAGGAAATAGGGTAGCAGAATTTCAACCACGTACAGGGAATCTAGTCAGAAACGAAGTTGGAGACGATAGAAGTGGAAGACCGAATTCGGAATCTGAAATCAGTAGAGAAGCGAGACAGAGTACGGGAGCAATACCTAGACAAGCCCCACAAGCATCCTCGTGCTCAGGGCCACGCCGAGACAATCGAGACAATGCAAATTTAAACTTCTAAGGCTGAACTCCAACTGCCAGGACGGAGGCCAATGGCGACTAAGAAGGCAGAATCAAAGTTTTAATACAGGGCGATTCGAAAATTTGAACATACTCAACCATAAAGAAATAAAAAATAAACGGGTTATGGTAATACCGGAGGTGACTTCAGGAGATATACCAGACATACCTCATATTATAAGAGTGCGAGTGAATGGAATGTTGACTTATTGTTTGATAGATACAGGAGCAGCGGTAACGCTTATTCAAAAAGGGAGAGTGCTTGAGAACGAAATAGATGTGAGAGGGGCGGATGAATATCAGTTGACCAGTGTCACAGGACACCCGTTGCGGACGTGGGGTACCACGAATATGATGATAGGACCCGAGGATGGAGATGTAATCACGAGATGTACCGCGATCATTTGTGAGGACGAAACATTGGGAGTGGTTCAAGCCTTATTGGGAAGGGATTTCCTCTACGCCAATCGAGCATGTATCTCCTACGAACAAGAACCATCAGTCGCCATATGGGGAAAGGTCATCCCATTTCTGCACAAAAAGGACATGGATGAAAATATTGGATGCCAATTACCGTCAAAGATAGGACAAATCACCAGTAGAAGAAACAATCCAGCAGGCAGACCAAGAGCACAACATGAAAATAATGGAAGGAGCATGGATACAACACGCATGGAAACACAACTTGTACCGAAAAAGGCGTATTCCTCGCGAATTTTCGAAAGAAGGTCGATAGCCGAACCAACATTTTTTCACCAGCGGGAATCAGTGAATAACTGGGCTCGTTGGCTTCAAAAAGTGAAAACCTTTTTCGATAGTAACAGAAGGCAAGTTCAGCAGACAGATCAACTGGAGACAAATAGACATCAACATATATCAGAAAGGCTAGAAAGAAGAGAAACCACCCAGCGAAGCAATGCAGAGGAGACTGAACCAATAACCAAGGCACCCTTAGCCGTACAGGTTATAACAACAGAAGAGGCAGCAGCCGATACGACAGAGAAGGTGACGGATATAGAAGGTGTCGAAAAGAAAACTGAAGACATCAGCAAAATCGAAGATGCTGGCATAATCGTTCCTCAGGAATCAGGAAATGAAATCGCCAGAAAACCACAGTTACCTGAACTTAGAGAAGATGCCGGTACTTCTAAAACAAATTCAGGAGTGTTTCCACCATACGTGAGACAGAGTGAGTCTGACAGTTGTCCTGGCGAAAAACAAACATCAGAAGAGCCAATAACAGAATCAGACCTAGTAGCAATGGAGGATCTGGTAATTCCCCCAAGAACAGAGGCGTACATACGAGGAAGTCTGAAAGTACCTGTAGAAGGTTGTTTTCTAGTTTGTGAGCCCTTCGAAATAGGAAACCCTCAAGCACACGTAGCACGTACCGTTGTCAGGAATGGAAAGGAAATCCCAGTCAAAATTATTAATTTATCATGGAAAGAGGTTACTCTGAAGAAAGGACAGAAACTCAGTAGGGCAATTGCGGGCGAGGAATCACCTCAAATTACCACTTCTGATAGCAACATTTGTAAATTGGATTTTTCGAACGATGAATGGATAAGGAATGGATTTGACCTACACCATTTGGATGAAAAGAACAGGGAAGAATTGTTCAAGTTAATCCAAAAGTATAAACATCTATTTCGGGACGAAGATGAAGAGTTGACTAGCACGACAAAGGTAAAACACAGTTTGACCTTGGTACCAGGTGCTCAACCCATATGTAAAGCTCCATACCGCATACCGTATCGTCAACGAGAAGTACTCGAAAAGGAAATAAACAGATTACTGGAGATGAAAGTCATAAGACCATCATGTAGTCCGTGGTCTGCACCCGTAGTATTGGTAACCAAACGCCTGCCTAACGGAGAAGAAAAAGTAAGAATGTGCATCGACTACCGAGGACTCAATAATGTAACCAAGAAGGAGTATTATCCGCTCCCTAATATATCGGATTTGATTCAAGGACACAAAGCAGGTACTAACATGCTATTCTCGGTCATTGATGTAGCCGAAGCCTATCATCAGATAGATATGGACGAGGAGTCGATACCGTTGACAGGATTCAGTACGTTCCAAGGCCATTACGAGTATACGAAAATGCCATTCGGTCTTGTAAACGCTCCTTCGACTTTCCAGCGGTTCATGAACATGACCCTCACAGGGTTGACCCCAGAGACATGTATGGTCTACTTGGATGATATCATCATTTTCAATACGGAAGGTGGAAAAGACCACATTGGAAAAATTGAAAAGGTTTTCGAGAGATTGAGCGAGGCTAACGTGAAGTTGAAACCAAAGAAATGTAATTTCATGTCAGAGAAAGTTAAATATTTGGGCCATATTCTTTCCAAGGATGGTATACAACCCGATCCTGAGACCATAGAAACAATTACCAATTTTCCGCTACCAAAAAATATTAAGGGAGTGAGGTCCTTTTTGGGGATAGTGAATTGGTACCGCCGATTCATACCCAATATTACGGAGATATCAGCACCCTTGGTCAATTTGACCAAGAAGAACGTTAAATTCGAAATCACAGAAGAAGTGCTAGAAGCCATTAGGAAACTGAAGAATGTGTTGAAGTCAGAGTCAGTTTTGATTTTTCCCGATTTTGAGCAACCATTTATTTTGGCTACCGACGCTTCAGGATTAGGAGTGGGAGCAGTGTTAAGCCAACTACGAGATGGATATGAAAGACCCATCGCCTATGCGAGCCGAAAATTGAAAAAGGCAGAGTTGAACTACACGACGACAGAAAAGGAGTTACTGGGAGTGATGTATGGAATACAGACTTTCCGTTGTTACGTGTACGGGAAGAAATTCTCGGTAATCACCGATCACCGACCATTGAAATGGTTACTGACTCTGAAAGATCCTAGTTCGAGGCTGACTAGATGGGCACTTACCTTGGCGGAGTATGACTTTGATATAATCCATCGGCCCGGAAAACTTCACGGAAATGCCGACGCTCTCAGCCGAATGTATAATGAAGAGGAGAACTTTGTAGATGTGAAGTACGTGGATTTCGAAGAATATAAGAAGAAACATAAGATACCACGGTTCCAAAACTTGTCGTATCGTAAAGGAGATTTGTTCACGTCACCAGAAAATTGGGCGCTAGCTCACTGCGTGTCAAAAGATCTAGCTATGGGAGCAGGTCTCGCCAAGATTTTCAGGGAGAGATATGGAGGCGTGGATACTCTGCAAAGACAAGGAAAAGGTGTAGGGGAAGTAGCGACGCTAGTACTCCCGGAAAGAAATATCTATTACTTGGTCACAAAGAGTGATTACTATGAGAAACCCACCTACCACACCTTATGGGAGTGTCTTAAAGAACTCCGAAGGGAGTGCGATAAGAACCAAGATAAGATTCTGGCCATCCCCAAGCTGGGAAGTGGTTTGGATGGACTGGAGTGGAAAAAAGTGGTAGAGATGATTGAATTTATCTGGTATGGATCGGACATGGAAATAACAGTATACGACGGCAGTATCATTGTAGACAAACCTATCTGGTTAGTAGAAGAGAATGTAGTTATAGAACCAGTATGGGATCGAGAGACTCTGGAGAGGGCACAACGTCGGGATAAGTTTTGCCAATCCGTGATAGCTCAACTGAAAGAGGGAGAAGAGGGACACCAAGAATTCTATACAGATAAGGACGGAATACTGTATAAAATTGAAGCAGGAGAAGAGAAGCTAGTAGTCCCCAAGGAAATGATGAAGAAAGTTCTTGAAGATTTCCACAATATGCCTATGGCAGGACATCAAGGGCAACAGAAAACTTTGTGGAGTATCAAGAAAAGATTTTATTGGCCGAATATGAGGGCAGTAATAACAAGTTATGTGGCAGCTTGCGAATCTTGCAATAAGCGAAAAACTTCGCCCCATCATAGAAAGGCACCTCTTCAAAAGTTCACGACGGCTTATGAACCCTGGGAACTGACGTCTATGGACATAGTGGGCCCTTTAGTGACCTCTTGGGATGGAAATCGTTATCTGCTAACTTTCCAAGATTACTTTACGAAGTACGTGGAAGCTATCCCTCTGCCAGACCAAAAAGCGGACACAATCGCACGAGCCTTCGTAGAACACATTGTGTACCGACATGGAGCACCTAGGAAGCTATTAACAGACAGAGGGGCAAACTTTACGTCTGATTTATTTAAGTCTGTTTGTCAAGTATTAGGTATTAAGAAAATTCAAACTTCAAGTTACGCACCGACATCGAACGGTCAAATTGAACGGATGCACCGAGTGTTGAAGGACATGCTATCGCATTACATAGCAGACAATCAACGCGACTGGGACACATGGGTTCCGGTGGTATTGATGGCTTACCGCGGAAATGTTCATATTTCCACCGGATACACTCCTTTCTTCCTTCTACATGGACGTGAGCAAGTTTTGCCTGTGGAGGACTTCATTCGACCGCAGCGAATCAGGTACGACTGTGCAGAAAACTATGCTTCAGAGCTAGCTGCCAGACTGAAGGAGGTGTATTCGCGAGTTTTGAAAACATCCGAAAAGGCCAAGGATGACCGAGCAAAACAGTACAACAAAAAGACGAGGGAGAAAACTTATGAGCTCGGAGATCAAGTATATCTCTTGCGGATGCACGTTAAGCCAGGTATATCGAAGAAGCTCGTGAAGCCCTGGATAGGCCCGTATAGAGTTATAGAGGTAATAGGACCCGTAACCTACAGAATAAAAAGGGTTGGCGGAACAGACGAACAGGTAGTTCACGTAAATCGGCTGAAATCATACTCTACCTATAGTGTTGATGAGGATGATTCTGAGGCAAGTAATAATAGTGGCGAGGAAGAAGAGAGGAAGAGCAGTTCTGGCAGGACGTTTAGGTATGAACATAGTGAAGACGAAAATAAAAAGAAAATGGTCCCAATTATTCCACAGTGGATAGAATTCGAAGGTTACTCGGAAGAAGAGGCGACTGAGGAGGAAAATGTTGGAGATGATGATGATGATGTGGAGGAAGGTATAGAGGAACCCCGACCGTTGAGGAGGTCGAGTCGGATTCGGAGAGAACCTAATCGACTAAACCTGTGAGAGAGAATATAACTGAGTGAATAAGGGAATGAAACCTGAATGACGGAGAGTGGAGTTAATGAGTAAAGTGAGGAGCGATGCGAGTAGACGAATGACTGAAGTTGGACGCGAAAGCGAGTCTGAATGATGAGAATGTTTTTGAGCAAATCAGATGAGTGCCGTTACTTGAAGAGCCCGGGGCAAACTCTCTTCAAGCTAAACTAATAATGTAAATGTTTGTCGAACTAGTGTCTATCTTTGGCCCAGAAAGACAGTAGATGACTCATGTAATGAATTTTATTTTTATTTTTTTATTGTTTTACTCTGAATAATTTAATGATTGTACTGATTATGTTACCTCACTACAAAAATCGATGTTTTATCTAGGAAGGAGCGTCCCCGCACCCTTCGTCAGTCCTAGGTGATAAGATGGAAAAAGGCAGCGCGACCTGGATTTCGCTAATGATTGCTATCTTGTTGGTCATGCACTATTTTGTATCGGTGCTCGGGATAATAGCGTACGACTGCAGTGATGAGAGAGTGAACATTTCGACTGTATCTCTCAGAGACGTTAAAAAGTGCCCAGAACCGGAGTCTGCGTATGTGAGTGAAACTATTTCGGTAAAGATATTGCAGCGAAACGAGATCCGGCATCAGCACGTACGGACTTGTTTAATAGAAGTCACCAGACTGATGTATCACTGTGGGATGCATAGTCACACATCTTTGGTGGAAGGAGAACATGTAGGAAGAGTTTTGGGGGAGGTACTGTACATCTTGCGATGCGTACCTAAAGTGGCGACCATTAGACGGACTGATCGCTGTTATCACGAATTACCCGTGGTCGTGAACAATCATTCCAAATTTGTAGCTCCAATAACCAGAGTCATCCAGGACTATGCGGAGGAAATAGACTGCAATGGACTGACGCCCCCGCTCTACTATTTGGACGACCAGTGGATAGGACTGTCACCATATCCCACAATTAAGAATGCCCCACGGGAAATAGCAGTAGATCCGGAATCACCCTTGCAATTTTCCCCAATACAACCCTTAAGTACTCGAGGATTGTATACCCAAGAGGAAATTTCCAAAGTACAACGGACCTTAACTTTTGGAAATGAACGCAAGGCAGTGGAGAATATTCTTACTCGGAGGATAGTAGGACTGCAAGCCGAAGGACAAGGCCTCACAACCCTCAATCTATTCGACACCAGCGAAATGAAGCAGTTGGCGAAGTCGACCATGAAACAACTGTGGGGTTGGTTTTCTGACATAGGAATGTTCATGAGTGGACTAATTGGCTTTTATTATATATTCCGAGTAGTGAAGTACACTGTAGGTGTTATCCTGAATGGTGTTCACCTGTATCAAACCATAGGCTGTGGCCTATCATTGCTAGCAAGCCTGTGGAATACCCTGACCTGGTGGGTAATTCAACGGGAGCGTCCCAAACAAACCCAACCAGACGAACCGACACCCTCGCCAATCATCGTAGAACCCCAGCAGACTGCCACTCACCCGAATGGTAGTTACCCGATCTT